>JAPZDZ010000009.1:11512911-11523053 GCA_029783805.1 Acanthurus tennentii | reverse complement strand
GGTTCAGCTCCTGTTGCTCACCAGGTAAAATGAATGTCTGTGTCTGACTTTATCAGAAGGAAACATAAGCCTGGCTTCCTCCTGCCTGTCGGGAAACACGGTTTAAACAGAGAGAAAATTATGAGAATGTTCCTCACCACAATCTTATGAGGAAATATGTGCAGCCCTATCATGAGGTGTTTGTCATGTAAACACACTCTCACCTCTGTCTTGGGCTCGAGTGTTTTCCAGCAAACATGTTGCGTCCTCTATTATGTCAAGATTCACTCATGCAAGGATATAATATTGCTAAATATTTGTAACTTTGCTGATATAAACTCAAACATTCAGCTTTTTTTATTTTGTAAATGAAATTAAATGATTAAATTAACTAAAGCAATTCTTCATAATCCTATTTGTAGATTAACCCTTCTTTGTTAACACAGAGGGTTTGAATTTCATGTTAAAATTTCCTGCTCAGACTTGAGATATGCACATATAATTTGATATTCACACAACTATTCCGCTGTGAGAACACAGAAACATTTGTTGTCAAGTTCAAGTTCAAGTCCTCTGAATGAATCTCGAGTTTCATTTGACCTGCGGTCAGAGTCTGCATGAACACAGGCTGGTTGCCTCAGACCCTGATGTGACCCCTGCCCACAAAGCCCATGGAAGTGTGCCAAGCCAGCAGCAGACTTGAACCTGAAGGAGCTCCAGACCGACATAGCGCCTGGTGATTGTCCAAGAGGAGATGAGCCTCCTGTGTTCCAGCCCGTCCGGCGGTAAAAACAGTTCTCATGACGAACGCTGTAATTAGCCTTCTGGTGAGACGGTGTTCCACACTGCACCACATGAAAGGATCGAGTGACAAAAATCCTCAGTAATAGTGAAACTGGAAGCAGGGGCTGTGGACAGAGGGGCCCAGCAAACAGTTCAGGAATCCAGCAGATGGATCCAAAACCTTTGCTGTACTGACAAGAGCCAAGACCAGCAAAGCTCCCCATCGCCTCCAACTCAGGACTGTTTCCGAAAGGTGAAAATGTCCCGGGTTTTGGAGCCTTTCTTGCCCACCGGTGGAGGCGTGGTGGTGGTGTTTGGTGAGGGTGAGGGCGTGGATGACGGGGAGGGTGAGGAGGGCTGAGGGGTGGAGGTGCCTCCATAGGGGCAGCTCTGCGAGTCCGGGTGTTCACCAGAACACTCGACGGTTGGGATGTAGCGGCTGTCCCACATCCCCGGGCCACACAGTTTACAGAGGTCATGTAGGCTGCACGGGATTCTGGGGAGGAGGCGGAACTGGTAGAGGAGGCTGCGGGCCTGGAAAAAGTGGCAAGATGAACTGAAATATGTTGCATATATCAAACATAGTGGATTAAAACATTAAAATAAATCAATACCCTGAACTCCCAGCTAAAATATAACAAAACAATGTCAAGGTCAGCATTGTGGCGCGTTACCTAAAGCTAAAAAGCCGGCGTGCCCGCTCTGGATGCAAAATCTCAGGCAAACAACAAAAGGAGTTACGCCAGCTGCATGCTAACATGAACTCACTGCCTGTGGTTGCAGCAGTACTAACACAGCATCCATAAACATGAGGACTCAGGCACAGACTCGGTAGCAGGGATGCAGATCATAAATCCTCTGCATGGCATGGCAGCATCCCATTTAGCACCTCAAGGCCTCAGTGGGCAGGTTAGAGTATATCAGAGCCGCTTTGTTGCCGCATTGGGCAGGGCTGCACACATAACACCAGTATGAATTCAACGTAGTGCAGCAGTCTGCTCGTAAACCACAGACTATTTAAATAGCCCGAGATTAAGGGACAGCTAATGTGGTGATCACAGGTGCAGAGCAACTAAATGAAGCCAGTAAATACGATTGTTAAATGTCACAACATGTCGTAAAGACAAGAAAACCTGGAGCTTTCACTGTGGTACCTTGCGTAGCACCAGTTCTCCATTCATGTGCATGGAGAGGTTGCTGAAGTGGAGCAACATTTGGTCAGTGGCGAGCTGCTGTTCTGTCACATCTTCCCCGTAGAGAACAATAATGGCCACACACAGGAAAAGGTGGAAGTAGTCAGTCTGTGAAAAAGAGGGAATGAGGGTTAATGAGGGGGTAAATACTGGAAGACTAATGATCATTTTTTTATTCCAAAATGCAACAACAACACTGCATTGGTATTTATTCATGACTTTGCTGCAGGGAACAATTTGAAGGTTTTGACAGAACAAAGTGAGGCAACGAACATATACGCACAAAATGCAAATTTACAGTGAATTCCAGTTAAAGGAAAATGCAAAATATGATGGTGTTTGACAGTTTAACTATGACTTTGTACTGCATTTTTGTGCATATACAGAAAGATGTGTTGTTTAACACATTAAAATGCCTGTCAGTCTGCACAAACTTGCAGTTAAAAACAATCTATGGTTACACAATATTACTTGTTCCTCCCTTTTCACAGAAAAATCAGATATCAATCAGAAATTCTTGCTTCTAGTCCACGTGACATTTAACAGTCTAAACCGAGGTTGCACTGTGTTATCTCCCCTGTCAGCACCTGCAGCTGAAGATCAGAACATCTAGCAGGGAGTCTGAACAGATGGCATGAAGCAGAAAAACTGATATTTGACTCGGCCTCAGCGAAAAGAGGTGTTAAGCTGTGTGTCATGGCAGTGAGCACGACACAGATACAAGTTTACTGACTGATAGAAAACAGAGGGGTAACTGATACTGAAAACTGACTACAGCCAACCTGCAATATGCTGCACTGCATATACACACTGTACATATGTATTTGCTGCAGTTTTCAATATGGATTTGAAACTCTTTTAAGCTTATTATACTGAAGTATATCAATCTTTTGCGTAATAATGAAAGGCAGGGTTTTTATGATGTGTTGAATCTTTACTGAAAGAATCACAAATCCCTTTAGAATTACACCATAAAACCTCGACAGAATCAAGAAAGAATATGACATTTAAGAGGGAATTTAAGAGGATTACAATAGTCTGTGGTGACAGGATTTAAACGAATAACATGGGCTCTGTTTTTTATTGCAGACAAAATTTTGGTGCTGTAGTGGAACAGTCAAATGCCTCTGTGCACTCATTTATGCAAAGTTCTTCTCACAAACTTGTGTATGCAAAGGAGCCGTTCAGACTTTGCCCTGACCTGGTAGTGTGCCCAGCAGGCCTCCCACATGCGCAGAGCCTCCGTGTCGGGGAACTCTCGTTTGAAGCAGAGCAGGATCCAGCGATGGCAGAAGAGCAGCTGGAGGCCGTCCTCCCCCAGCCTGGTGAGGTGCTGGTGGAAGCGGGGCAGCATGAGACGCAGCAGCTCCCGCAGGTACATCTGAGGGTGGGTCGGAGAGGAAACACAATGTGTTGTAAACATAAACAAACATTTTTCAGTAATTTTTTAAAAATAAAATCTAGAGAAAACATAGAAGACATCAGGAAACTGAAAACAAATTCTTCCTGGTGACAAGAGTCTGTCAAACACATAAAGGAATTTGGATTTATTTATGTAAACAGACGGGATAATAACAAGAAGGGTAACCATATTAAGTGGCTTGTGGAGTCATTTATTTTTCTTTGCTCTGCCAGAGGAGCACTTGTGGCAGTAAGACTGTGCTGAAATGTACTTCCAAACTTTGGAGGAAAAAATAGAGAGAACTTCCAGAAAGGGATCATTTTGCATAACATACAGGTCCACGATACACAAGTTAAAATACAGGAAATGTGAGCAACTTCAAGGTTTGACCCGAGAAGCATTTAAAGTTGTTTCCAACAGCCAGATTTGAGAGAGAGAAGAGGAGGTAAAGGCCATTTCATTCAAGTGTGTATTATCAGACATTTTCTCATCTGGGAGGCGTTCATGGTGTCAGACTTGTTTGTACAAGCAACAGAAAAAGCTGTGTCAAGAATGAAAAAACACAGCTGACCCAACCTGACATTGTGCCCAATACAAGCACACACACACACACACACACACACACACACACAGAAGCATCCATACCAGCTGCCTCTCCATGTCTTCATCCCGCGGTGAGCTAATGAAGATGGTGTTCTCCATGAGGCCAACGAAGCACCAGAAGGTGTCGCTTTCATCCTGGATCTCAGTGAGCAGGGGGGCCACCAGGTCAGACATGCCTTGGCAGTAGCCCATGTCTGGATTAAACACTGCATAGTTGAGCAGAATCCGCCTGGGGCGAGAACAGACACGGACATCTTGGTGCTATTGTAAGATCTCAGCAGAAAACAGAACATCTAATACAAATTAGCAATAGAGTCTCATTTTCGAGTCTCCGATGTAGAAATGTTCACGACCCTGCAGCGCAGCCAAACCACTGAAATGTATGGTCCCACCCAAACACTCTGAATGATCCAACATGTGTTTCAGCATTGCTGGTAATGCCCAGAAAAACATGACAAGCCCGGCTTCATTGGCTGCTATGCCAACTCCTCTGGTAACTAGGGAGCTAATTACTGATCTTTGTTTTTCTTCCCATTTTTTTTTTTTTTGTATATGCAAACTACTTTGAAGCAAACTTCCCTGGCAGTCCTCATGCATTAGCAATTGTATAAACAAGGGGGAAAACCTTGAGGATGTTTTTATTGTTATTAGTGCATTAATTTAAGCAGCAGAAATGAAAGTCATATGTAAAAAACTGAGAGGTCGAAGCAGACTTTGCAGCGGTTGTGTGTTTGAGTAATTAAAGATAAAAACCTTAAGATGCCGGCATCTTCAATAACCCAGAGATAGATATCAGTACAATAGATGTGAAGCATCTGAGGAAGCATGAGATAAGTGCTCTTCACGTGGACATGTGCAGCTCTGGTATCATCCTGCCCCAGACGCAGCACGAGATGTAATACCTACACAAATACCTGGAGCCTTGATGAGAGTCACTGAACTAATATGCTATTTAAATCCTCTTGCTCCTCGTTTAGAAAGCCATTAGCTCTGAGTATGCATCAAAAGTGCTCAGACGGCTTAGTCAGAGTCAATAAAGCATGAAACTCATTTGCTGCTCCCCCAGGGTTCAGAATATGAAATGAATAGGTGCGTCTGTGCGTTGGGCTGAGGAATGGGAATGATAAGGATGGAGAGGAGAGAAGGTGACAGGAGGAGAGGGCGGCAGAGACAGAGACGGAGATTGAAAGTGAAGAAAAGAGGAAGAAGAAGTCTGACCTCATGATCTCTACATTGGGGTTATTCTCTCCTCTGAAGAAGTTGTTGCTGCGGTCTGTTCTCACAACATCTTTGTCCACTGTGAACTGCACCTTTCTCCAAAACTCACTGTGCTCCTCCGGGCTCATGGACAGTCTGTAAAATTCACACAAACATCAGATGGGGACAAAAAAAAGGTAGATACGGTCAAAAAAGAAACTGAATCCCAGACCAGACCAGTTTCCAAAGTTGTGACAGATTAACGAGACGGACACTTTGAAAAGTTTTTACTGCACAATCTCACAGGAACCGAGGGTAATTAGGATTAAAAAAACAACAACAAAGCCATATCAAATAATCTTTACCTCAAATGTTACTCTTGTGTAAAACACTAATGGTTAGCTGCAAATGAGCTAAAAATGTGGGGGTGGGCAAACAGTGGACTGAAGGGGTATTTCACCAGTAAGGGCTCCACTGAGGATAAAACCACAACCATAAAACCCCCATCTATCCCTCTAAATGTTGGGGACTATATTAGCAATGTACTCTGTGTATGGCACTAATGTACTCAAGTCCTAACAAGCAGAGGGGATTTAATTAACACTGTTTGTTTTCCATGTGGCCCCAGCAGGAATAATAAGCGCACACCTGATGCAACGCCATGCAACTGTTTAGTTTCTGTGTTGGTGCCGTTGGACGCTCCTGAGCCACCTTTTTATCCTTCTCACCTCTCTGGAGGATGTTTCTCAGGAGCTCAGTGCGCGTTTTCATCACTCTGTATTTCTGAGGTTGGTGCAGTTGAGCAAAAATACAGCTGTGTTTACATAGAAATATTATATAGGAACATTTGTGGTGCCACTGCCCTGGACTAATAGTCCGTTTTTATTAATTTTATTTAATATTTGTTCTTTCAGGGGTGAGTATATAGCATGGAATGAAGCCTCACATTGCAGTATTTACAGAGTAGGTTATTTTGCAATGCCCAACTATAAATGGGTTGTCAAAACACAGAAACCTTAACAAGGAAATACAGACAAGATGTCCCAAAGTACAGAGAATGATACATTAACATTAATGTAAAACTCTCTAAAATGCACATTAATGACTGACTGTGAATTTGATGTATTTCTTTCTAACTCAATGATATGAAGCAGAAAGGAGATCATGAATGGTCTGAAGTAAACCTGAAACAACTAAGAGATGATCAATCGACAGAAATTATTTTCATGAGTAATGATTTATAAGAATGTTCTGGCTTCTGTTTCTCTGACAGGATGTACTGCTTTTTGATTGTTTTATTTAGCTGAATACAGAATCTCTTTGCATTTTGGCCTTATGGATCAAATAAAGAGAGACTTTTAAGGGCTAAAAGTGTGAATTTATTAATTTAAGTTTTTTTTTTTTAAAGAAAATAACTGCTAGTTGCAGCCCTTGTCTGATTGTATGTAAATGTGCTTTGAGGAACAAAGACAATGTTAAATGTGAACTTCCTCTTCTCTTCCGCTATTCTGAACCAAAAACAGAGTTCTTTTGAATTTTAGTCACTGATGTAGCAAGAACAAAATACAAGCACTTCCTCTTAAAACCAACCACAGATGGTATTTTCTTATATCAGCATGCAGCCTGTTACATGACAAATTCAAAACATATCACTGATAAAATCTTGACTTTCAACAAACCATAAATCAACAGTAGTTCAAGTTTAAGACAGATTATCTTAAGACAACATGTTAGCTACCCATTAGTAATTTTCTAGCATTTTTACCACAATATAATTTCCTAAATGTTCACTCTTTGCCTGTTGGCTTATGTCTACAGTTCTCCCCTCTATGGTTAGTCGAAAGTCTATTTACTCGTCACAGCTGCATTGCCTTCACTTGCAGCTGCTTAGTTACCACAGCGAAGGGAAGGACACATGGTTAGGAGACGAGGAACAAAACCACAGACATGTATCCTTGCTCCTAATGATCAACTCGTGGCCCTGGAGGCTGCTCCAGTCAAATGGTCTTTAAGGGAATCCACATCAGAGTCAGAAGAAGGGCTCTAATTACCTGAATTCGATGAGACCCTCTGATGTGCTCAAAATGTAAACGGACCATTCTGAAGAAACCTGTCTCATTATCATATTCATTACAGACAGAGCGGCGCAACGTGGGAAAATATATGAGCACGCTGACGCTGTTGGCTGTGGGGTGCAGACAAATAGACTCATGGATGTGCTTGTGTGTGTGTGCATGTGTGGTTTTCTTCCATTTTGACGAGAGAGTATTATATGATGAGTGCTGACATGTTTTCTCTCCACTGACTTTTTATTTCACACCCAGCACCTCCCCTTAACACTTCCCTGATTGTGCTTATTGATTGCTCAGCGCCTGTGACGAGAAGCCACAGCAGCAGACTCACACATGTTTGACTGACTGAGCGTTTGGCAGCCGATGCTGCGGCCATGTGACAGTTTATCCGCCGTTTTGCAGTGTCAAGAATACTGCTGCCTTCTCATCTAACTTGTTTTTCAATTAGGTGATTTCCCTGTCAAATAAACCACAGAATTATCTTCTTTTTCTACATTATCAGCAGCCTGGACACTTTACATATTTCTATAAGATAAAGACATCTATTTCTCCGCTCCTGTTCCCCACCTCCTTTGCTGGATGTCTTGATAGTGGGTGCGTTTTTGCAGCCTCCAGGCCTCCCTCTCCTGAGAGGTGGAGTCATAGCTGTAGTAGTGCAGCAGGAAGGGCCACACCTCGCCACGGATGGATGGGTCGATACCACCGAAGAAGATGGCCTGGCGAATAGTGAACAAACGCAGTGAGTGCAAAGGGCAAACAGCGGTCGACACAGATGGGATCACTTCTATCACATCTAACGACTGGATGCAAACAAGATATGCAGACAGTGGTTCTCTGACTTTTTTATATCAAGGAACTCCTAAACAGATCCCCTCTGAAAATAATTTGTTTCATGCAAAATTAAATTTGCTTTTGGATGTTTTATTACAGAAAGTGCATGAAACCTATGACAAAAACAGTCATATACTCTGTCATTGTTTCACTTATGAATGGAATCACAGTGAAAATAATGGTTCCTGTTTTTGCCGAGACCCCCTGAAGCCCCTAATGGATTGGACATCCCCTAGTGGTTGAGATTGATTACACTCAACTTTCCCCTTACTGAGCTACAATAGATGTGTCATTTCCCAAGTGTTGCAAATGCTGTAAAACCGAAACTCCTGAAAACAAACAACAGAAAAAAAAACACCATGCAAGTACATGTCCAGCAAAAACAGAGCTCTTCTGTTCCGGCATTTGTGTGTTTACAAAGGAAATGTCTTGGTCACGGTCTAACTGCCACTGAGTCATTTCAGTAAGATGGTAAACCTTCAACTGAGTCAAACCAAGACAACTCAAATGACTCAGAAGGAGACACCGGCCAAGACAAAGCGGCTCATTATTTAGAGACCAGGGGTGCTGATTAAAACTGAAAGTTATAAACGGTGGAGGTGACTTGAGAAAAGACTTTTATGTTGTGAGTCACATGAATTATGAAGAAGAAAAAAAGTGACTGTATAGGCGGCAACAAGTGAGATTAATGTTTAGACTTTTTAATGATCCCAAAGGATTATGAGGACATGTGCACACACCCACAGACACACCTTGCGTAACTTATACTCCTCTTCCACCTGCCCGTTGTGGTTGAGGTGACGTAGCCAGGTGGTGACATCCAGCCGCCGGTAGAGCTTCTCCTCTGGGTGGGTCTCAGCAGATGGCAGGGTGGGCCTCTGGATGGAAAACTGCATGCAGGATTTCTCGACTGACACCTGACGGAAAGAGTGAAAATCCAAATGGAAAACTGGGAACAAAAAGGGTGAAAAATCTTTTTTTTCTCAATAAAAGCCAACGCCAAGCAGGCATTTCTGGACTGTAACCCGACCTGGTCTTTGAGCTGAGTTTCTCTGCAGCACTTCCACTGTTGGAAGACCTCAGCCAGCTTGTCCAGACCAGCATGATGGAAGTGGAGGATCTTATATTGGCTCTCTCTGCTGGCTATCACCAGCTGGCCACTGGTGCACGCCTCGTCACTGCAACAGCAAGATGGAGAATGAGAGAGACAAGAGACACAGATTCAAAAACCAATGATGTCTCAGAAAATGAAAATTGCAGGAATGTGTTAACCAAGGTTTAATAAGCCGTTTTACTTATTAATTCATTTATTTCTAAGTGTATACAGATCAAATTTTCCATGAATTGTCATCAGTCGAACCAAGTCTACAACGCAGCACTTGACATTGCACAGTAGAACATCAGGGTGACTCGTTGCTGACCTGAAGAAGAGCCTCAGCGACCTCATGTGACCCAGGTCGACCCTGAAAACGCCACACAACTGCTCCAGAGCCAGCACCTTCTGCTGCTCCTCCCACCGCGCCCCCTGCGACTGGCCGCCACTCTCGGAGGGGGCGTGGCTGTCCAAACTAGAGGCGGAGCTTGCTGAGTGGGTCATGGACTCCTCACACAGCTCCCTGGCAACAAAAACATAAAAACAAAGCCAAGGCGTCCTTATGAATTAGAATTTGATTTGAAGCCTGATTGTGCTAAAGCAAACTGAGCCCTTTTTTCCAGGAAATTAAAAGAAATGAGATGTCATGGTTTCCACACAAAAACCTCTGTTCTTGTGCCTCACTTTCAGATACAGAGCAGTTTTATGTGTAGAGCATAAATACTAAACATCATGTAGACAGTGACCAGCAGTGTTTAGCCCCATGATAACTGTGCAGACATGAGGGCTTATCCTGAGCTCAGTTCTGCCCTGTTGTTTTGTGTCTCAATACGGTTCAGCAGAAAGGCTGAGAATGGGAGGAATGCATGGAGGCTACTGAGGACACACACACACACACACACACACACACATACACACACAAGGAAATCTGTACACACACAAATCACACTGTCTGCTGTCCAATTTCCCCTGTCATTCCCCCCACGGCC
>JAPZDZ010000009.1:11492210-11506049 GCA_029783805.1 Acanthurus tennentii | reverse complement strand
GTTTATTTTGGGAAAAAGCAGGAAATGCAAGTAACATGATGAAGCACATCATGAAACATGGAGAAAACTTTAGGTTTGATTGCTGCACTGCGGTTCACAAGGTCAACAGCTTCTTTGAAACCTGCAAACTTAATTTAGCCAAGCTCAGTCGTTCTGGGTAAATTAATTGGATGGGGAGTAGTAAAGGTGTCATTTTACAAAATTGATTGGCTCTATTTACATGATGAGTTTAGAATGAAGTACTCATTTGGTATGAGAATCGCTTCAAGGATACAGGTGCTGTACTTTTTTAAAAGATACCCAGCTTTAGTTACTGAAGGAGGGGGAATGTTGACAGACAGAAGGAAAAGTAAGCCTGCTATAAAAGCCAGAATAGTACTGACAGCAGAGCATCTGGCCTGCAGCTGTAAATATGGTGTGTGTTTTAGACCAATTCTTAATCCCAGCTCATACAAGCTTGACCTCTATATACGTCTGTGCTGAGTCCTGGTCAGTAAATGATTCACTCCATTCACACCACAATAAAAAAAAAAAACACACTTAAGCATCAGTCGTGTCTCACCTGGGTGATGCTCCGGGAGGCCGGGCAGGGGCTCTGCAGGGTGCACACAAACATTATTTTTGGAGAAGATGATCTCACCATCCAGGCCCGAGCGCAATGATGTGCCCCCCGCCCCGGGGTTAAAGGTCAGGAGGTCGGAAGCCTTGGTGGAGGCACGCCGCAGGAGCCGACCCAGAGACATCTCCTCAGGCACCGGGACACTGGGCCCATCCTCTGCAGGAGAAAAGAGAGATTTAAGCAAAGGAGGGATGATGGAAATGACATGGGAGTGTTAAATAGCAGGAAAAGACATCATAAGTGAGAAATAAAAACATGACAGGTGCGTATTTAAAGAACAGGATGGCACAGTTTGGCACTGAGGGACGTTTCAGACCCTCACCTACACTTCACCTCCTCTGTCACACGTGTGCCTGTATTTACTGCAGTGTCCTTACTGCAGATCCCCTCTCTCCTCTGCACTTGTTCAGCATTTCTCTGTGCCACATTTTCTTTGTTGCCAGCTGCACCCACTAACACAAACACATTCCCAGGATCTGTGGATACTGTACCACTGTGTCACTAAACGTTTCCCACCTTCTGTAAACAACACGCACACATATACTGGTGTGTGTGCACACACAGAGACCTGTGCAAACACACTTCCCTCCATCCGTGTGAAATTCCAGCAGTTATCACCAACCAACAGATGTTGTTAACATCAGCGCTGAACTGGGATCAGCATGTCACAGCAGCAGTGTTTAAACTTCCCAGCTTCAGAGAGAAAGTCTGCTGTAATGAGACAAACTTTGAGTCGAGCAAAAAAAGGAAAGCAGCTCTTTTGAAGTTGCAGCATGGTGTGTTGCTGAGGGCTTGTTGCTTTGAAAAGGGAATCTTACATTTCAGACCTCAAAGAACTCTGAAAGTAAATGAAGTCAAACTCTTTTTGTTCATTTCAAGCAGATCTCAATTATTCATTCCTTTATCCTTGTTTTCAGCACTCCCTCTCTTCATGTGCGTATCCTTGTTTTCTTGTTAGATGAATACTGACACACACTCTTCACTCCATCTGAGGTATGTTCCCTCCTTTTTCCTCACAGAGAATGTTTGCCTCTGTCTGATTAAGCAGGCACCCCACTTCCTGATGCCAGGACCCAGACAGGAAGTCTGCTGGCAAGACATCCAGACATGACTTCAGAGAAAGAGACTCGCCGTGGGCATCTTTTACCGCGCTTTTAAAAATGCGGGGGTTTTTTCGTCCAGAGTTTTACCATCTCGCAGTGTATCTTGTAGAAAGGGGCTGCTGTATCTTTGAAATGTCGATAATTTTGGACTGCAACAGGTTTATCATATCACTGAGTCTATCAAATAGGACTATCATGATATCAGATTTTCACTATATAATTAAATTGGCAAAAGAATGATGATATGATGACAATATATATAGAAAATAGTTCAGTTAAATTAATCCTTAACTCAATTTACTAAGGATTTTGTCTCTTTACAGCTGCCTTCAGCGGAGGAGGAGGGCTGATCTAAGATGATCTGTAGGAACGAGGAGGTCAGGAGGCGACAGATGCCTTATGCAGAGGCAATTATTGTAGAACTTAACATCAGAGATCAGTATTAGCAACGTCATTAGGTGATCAAGAGTATTGACCACTAATCTAAGGCTGCTCTGTGTGTAAGGTGTATTTTAGTCTTTGTGTCCTCACATGTCACCAGTCCTAAACTACATATCCAAGTTAGGTGAAGCTCTACACCTTCAGGATCGTATTGGGAATTAAAACATAAACGTTCCTTCCTAACTGCTAGTTCAGCTCTGTTCTCTTGGAGGTGACAGTATCTCAAACCAAAGTTTAATGTCTGCTCCTGACCGTCTGTTGGCACTATGAGCTGTCCTCTTGCCTACTTGCTATCAGGGAGAATCTGCATAGATCAGTCTAAGACACAACATTGATTATAACAAAGGGACGGTGTGACCTTGTCATCAACTTTGCAGGACTGAAGGGCAAAGAAGTATAGTGGCGGACGGAGAGTTGTTATGGGATGACAAGGCCTGGGGGGGGGCACACTCTAAAGGGGAGAGACACCAAGGGGGAAAAATTCCTTCACAGTATCCACAAATATAAAAAAGTGCCCAGTGACAAACAGCATTCAGATGCTTTGCTAAGAACAGAAAGATGGACATAGAGTTCTAAGGGGAAAAGTCTTTTTCTACAGTTATATCATGTGTTTTATAAACACAAATCAAAAGTATTTTTTTTTTAAATCGCAGTTATCCTCAGGCCCTGTTACTGTCGTCACCACAACTATCAGATGTTAAAAAAATAGGAAAAAAATGCCCATCACAAAGTCTGAGAGCACAAGAAACCATTTACACATCTTGTTTTGTTTAACTTACAGTCAAATTTCAAAGATAATCCATTAAAGAAGAGGCTGAACAGCAAATGTTTGTACTTTTACTTCATAAATGACTGAAACAATTTATCTTAAAAAAAAAGAAAATCAACTGAAATAGTTACTGTTAATTTTTTTTTGTCTATCCACTTTTTTTTTAGTTTTTAAAATCATAGCCAGTGATTCAATCTGTACAGAGTACCAATTTTATGTTTTCAGAATTTTAAGAAAAAATCTGAAAACATCTGGCAAATCCTCTCCAGGACAACAGTTTTTTTTCAAGTAATCACTCAACTCCAGTAAACTACACCTGAATATTAGCAGCTGAGGGGCTACATGCTAACTGCTTCAAGTAACACTGAACTGATCCGTTAGTAAACAAGACAAACAAGTTGTCGACATACTCTGATTCTGCATTCCTGTGAGACACAATCACTGAAAAACATGCCAACTGTACATGATGTGCGTAATAACAGGCCAGGGCACACAGCTGTTTCAATCTGCCTCACAGCAGCAATAACATACTTGCTGCGGCCCTACTATCCAGTGGTTATTTTTGTCTGTGTGTGATTACTAATCCACTCGGGTCAGTTTGATAGGGCTCATTCAGGCTGGCTGTTAAATGACATTCATCTGTTATGCTGTCAACACCTCCGTGTGCTCACACTCTGCCTCTCCTCTCTGACCTTTTATCAACTGACTCACATCCCTAAACTCAGTCTCGTCTCACTCTGACCTGCAGAATACTTCACATTTTGTCAGAAACTTTTTCTGCCAGACAGAGAACTTGAAACCTACAACATGGAAGTGTAGCTGCGTAAAAGGGTCTCAGCTTTTCACCTCTGGGCCACATTAGTTAAGTCATCACATTGACATTTAAATAGAGCCAATACTGAACACCCCTTCACATCTGTTCCGTATACTGATGTGCCTGGGGCAGCTGAAAGAAGAGCAGCCACAAAGAGGCCTGAAAAACGAGGTTTTTGTGGACTCTGAAACGGCTTGTTATGTCACGAGTAAACATTATGAGAGATTCAGTATGAGTGTGTGTGAACATTTAAGTCTTTTAAGGCTTTGCTACATCTAGAGATACACACTAAAGCATATAAAACATAATCCTACTTCAGAAGAGTTGCTATGTTGAACTTCATGTCATAAAGTATTAAACTACTTGCCATAACAGGTTTATACATCCAAAAAAAGAGTTTCATAATAAGCGATAAACAGCACATCACCATTGTGAACACTAACTGATAGTAATGGAACTTTCATTAGTGTTTTTCTGAGTATTTCCATAAGGAAACAAAGATTATTACATACTTCAGTTCTGGGAAATGTTCTAAATTGGTCTTAGATTTGTCATTAAAGTTTGTTCTACACTTGATATATTTGCCAGGTGCACTTATTGGCTAATAATAGCTTATCTTAGATGTATGAATATCAGTGTGTCAGTTCTTATCAACTGATAAGAAACAACAACAAAAAAAGGTTAAAGCAGTTTAGACATGGTAACACCATTTTTAATTATGAAATATCCCACTTTAGTACATGTAATGGATGGTCCAATGATTTAATAACAAAACGGAAAGGATATTTGTTGAAATACTTTGTTTATGGCAGGTGTGAATGTAAAACTCATGAGTTTTTTTAATCTCTCAAGTATCAATGTCTGTGTCCGCCTAAAGGATCCATCTGTTTATATATCCTGTAGAGAAAAGTATTAAAAACACTTTACACAGCTATGCAGTCCAACATAAAAAACATGGGAAACCACAGGCTGAAAAACCTTAATGAAGTTGGATCACCATGAATGGAAAATGTAGGTCATATTAATGAAAACACAGTTGTATTTAACAACATTGTCATGTGCAGGTGTTTGCAGGCTGCAGCTCAGACAGTGAGTACTATGAGTTTGGGTGAAGTGTGTTGTTGTGAGCCCAATATAATGGATCAAAATCAAAGGGATAAATTGAAGGTGGTCCCCCCCCCCCCGTCATGGAGATGCCTCAGTAGTTCACTATCACTGCTGGCTGTGTGGCAGAGGCGTGCCATAATGTCGGGGGCTCAAACATCAGTCTGACAGGCAGCATCCGCCTGACAGGAGGAGAGGACGATGGGACAAGGCTTGTGCCACCGCAGTACTATTTACACCCAGGCCAGTCACTATCATACTGACATACTACGTGTTTTTCTAACTGGAGCGGGGACGCTATCAGTACCATTTCACATACAACATAAATATTTTAGTTTAGCTGCCGAGACCATGGCCGAAATCCTTAGCTAACACTTAGTTACATTTCACGGTGTCCACGTTTAAGAGCCACACTAAAGTTTGTTTTACTACAAAAAGACAACAATTTCACATTCGAGGCTCACACTGGAGAAATGTGTAGGTCTTGGCTGTTGACATACACCTGTTTCCAGCAGGAGAAATGAATGAATAGCAAAGCCGCATGTAGAAGAGAAACGGGGCCAAGCGGCTCACCTTCAGTCCCGCCGCAGAAGTCTAGAGCCCATGTCGGACATCCATCTCAGCGGGCAGCCGGGCACCGAGCAGCGTGTACCGGCGTCGTTTCGCCGTCTTTCTCGTCGATTTGGCACAGTTGTTACGAGCTGTAGTCTTGTTTGTGTCCCTGTGTTTTCCGACTGTGACACCACACGTTTGACTGCTGCGCCTTCTACAGCAAAAATCACGTTTCCGGTTTTGGCTTTCAAAATAAACCATCTGTGATGGAGACCGCGGCGTTGGCACTTTGATTTGTAAGGAGAACTTCTTTTACTTCCCGAACCTGCTTGGTTGTTTATGTCTAACTTGACATAACGGATCTCTGACCAGTCCCCCAAATTTCAATGCTTCCGGAATGTCAAAGGGTATTTCTAGCATACAAACCGGGAGTTTTAGATTGTTAATCGAAAACATAAAGGGACATTGCACCTTAAAATATTTAGACATACATTTTACATTGAACAGTCATCCTTCGACCCATCCTACCTTAATGATATGACCCCTTTTCATCATGACCGATGCTTTAAAGGTTACTGGCTTGAATGCAATTGGTCCATTATCAGGACCAGAGCTGGAGTCAGAGCATCCCATAACCTCATACAGCTGTTGGAGACTTAACCTGTGCGTTCAAAACCTGTTTTATTTCAGGCAATAAATAATTCCTCTCCTCATTAAGTTATTAACATTGACTTGCTACTAACTGCCAACAACTTATAAATTGTTATGTTTTTTTAAAGCCAAGAAAAAAAACTTTGATTTAACTCTGAATTTTACACTGGTTGTTTATTTGGTTTGGAGATTTAAAAAAGAGATTCATCAATTTAAATTTACTATAAAGCATTTTTACTTAAAATTTTAAAATATAAATGCTTTATTAACATTCAATACTGCACAACAATGGTGGCACATCTAAAGGCCAGTTTGGTAGTGGCTTACTCACATTCATTTACCAAAATCCTAAGCCTGAAACATAGATTTAGTAATGCCACCTTTTCTCCATAATTTTCAGCAAACTATTGCATTCATAAAAAAGTTTTAAGCTGGTATAATAAATCTCATTGCTGAGAAAACTGTATTTAGACGGCATGGAACAGTACGTGCCACATCTTAGTTGAATCATAGTAAACAGTAAGCACATCTATAGATGAGTGCTGCGGAAATAAGCTTTTTTTAAAACAATTTTTATTTACAACACACATTGATAACAAAATACATAAACATGATTTTAAAAATAGACATTTACATAAGATGTTTTCTTGATTCAGTGACACAGTTAGCAGCAAAAATGACCCAGCAAGAAAATAAATAAATAAATCAAGATAATGGCTCCCTCTGTTTGATATCATCACCTTTTTAAAGATCTGCTGCTTACAAAGCACTACCTTCTGATTTGGACAAAGAGGCAGGGCAAGCGTTAAGTGCATCTTGAGTTCTGGCATGGTTAGAAATGTAGAACGGCTCAAGCAAATTGAAGGCAAAAGGAAGGCAGTTTCAGCAGCAGTAAAAATGCAAAGGCTCCCAGAGGTTCTTGGGCAATAAAGTTCAGTACATCACAGAGCCCACTGTACTGTAAACACCTCTGACATGGGCAAAGCAAGGCTGGTCACTGTCAAAACCTAAAAGAAGAGGAAAGACACAGAGTTTGACTAGCAGGATGGTTTGAGAGACAGTTAACATGATGAGTAAAAAGGGGGAGGGCACACATGCTGACACTTATCTGCAGAATGACATCATAATTTTCCTGAGACACACCAAAGGAAGTATTGCTGAGTCACAAAGAACTCACCTTGGTGTCACTGCGGTAGGTGAAATCTTTGACTTTGTCCCCATTGGCTAATACGTAGAGGGGAGGTGAGGGCACCCCGAACACCTGCAGTCCTCCAAGCACTAAACCATCCAGGGCCCCATTCAACCTGAGAGGATCACTCACCACCTGAGACTGTGGAAAACATCTTAGTGACCCTGATGAAGTACTTTTCATTTGTCTACATGTATCACATCAAGAGACTAGTAGGCATGTAAGCATAATTTTATCATTTAGTAAAGAGACTGAATCAAGTAGTAGCGCAGTAACATGCAAAAACATTGCCTCATCAGTTTTCCTAATGCAAATATCACTTCCCTTCCCTACCTGTCCAGCAATGAAGGCAATGTAGCAATAATTTCCCTTTTCAAAGGTGTCAAGGCTGTCCCCGTCGTCCCAGAACAAGTCACCCCAGGCCCAGCCGCCAGCTGACAGTGCCACCGTCAGGAAGAAAGGGTTTCTGCGTGAGGCTGTGGTTGTCAAAGCAGGCTCCTTCAAAAGCAAAGGCAGATCAAAGAAAACAGGATGAAATGATTCAAGATGTACTCTCCTCTCCAAGTGTTTCAGTAAGTTTTGAAACTTAAGACATCAGCCAGGATGTCACGACAGAGTTCAACACAACCCGAAACAACCTTTGATCATACAAATCCATGTCACAGCCTGTTTTATTCAAAACTGATGGTACTAGCTAAATCAGGAGTGCTGAATATCTGGTCTGGGCTGTATGGCAATTCAGAAATACAATAAAATTATTGAGAGCAATCACTGTTTTTTCCGGAATAAAGGAAAATGATATAAAATAGTAGACTAACACATCCCTCACAGAAGTCCCTATAGCAACACAGACATAGTAATGAAGTGTCATTGACGCTATCACTATCATATGCATCATGGCACTGTGTATCTTAGTTATTTTGTGGGGATCCATTGGCAGTAAATACAATAAAATGTTCTTGTGCATTGATACAGCTTGAAATATGCTGAACTGGATGAGTTACAAGAATGTATGCTCTAAGATAAAGTTGATGCTCCTTAGTGAAGTTTGAGGCTCAACAAGCAACTATCACAAGTCTGAATTCATGCAGACAGGTTTTGGTGCTGACCGAGCTAAATGCTGAAGATGAAACCTCATCCAGAAAAACAAGAAGAATTCATAAAGTAGAGCCTCATAGCAACTGCAAAGCTAACCAAGCTGTCTCACAATGATCTAAACACAGCTCATGTTCCTTACTAGAGGGTAAACAACCCAACCCTTAGTGAATTCTGCAGTCTTAGTCATAGGATGAGCTGATACTGAGGGATCAAAGCACTGGACATATTAAAATTGAGTCAGTTTGTTTTACAGAAATTGCAATAAAGGAAAAAACTCTCATAGAAGTCAGTGATCATAGGTAGCTGTGTGATCCCGCTTTTGCATTTGGCCAATAAATACATTAAGTATCTTACACGAACCTCTCCACTAACATGGAACTGTTTCCATTCTGGTTAACCCACCTGGTTTTAAACCATTAGGAAATTTCTAAAAGTTGGTTCCAAACTGAGCCAAAAAATAGCAGGTTTTCCTTGGAACCAAAGTGGGTATGACGTATACTTGATTACAATGGTTCAACTGTAAACTTGTGGAAACGCGGTGTACTTAGCAAGATAGCACTAAGGTTCCAAGAAAACTGTATGGAAACAAGTGCTAAAGCTAATTTGATGGAAAAAAAACACTAAGAGTAGAACTTTGAGCTTCAAGGTCTCAAACATTTCTTTTTAGCTCTCTGCTTTCAAATGTGAAACCATTTAAGGTAAAATTAAGATGTGGCAAGTGCAACTGGAAAGAGTTAACAGGACTCATTTTCCTACTCTCTAAGAGTGAAAGTCTGCTATGACGTTTGAATATGCTGGTGTGTGTGAGTGCAAAACTCCTTTAGGTGTTTGGCAAGACATTTTATGACATGAAAAGTAAACAGAGGGAACTGAATATATTTGCTACGTTAATAATGAGGAACCAGCTGATCTGCCTTGCAATCTACAACCTGTTGACTGACACAAACCTGGGTCGCATTATAGGTAAGTGTGATGTATTGTTATGAAGGATGTTATGAAAATTGAAATGGCCCTTGAAACGACAAAGGTTCCACATCACTGACTAAAATAAATAAGTAACAACTGTGTTAACAACCGAGCAAATGTCCAGTGAAAAAATACTATGTGAAAATGTTTATCAATACACATCAACTAGGCCTAAATTTTCAATTTTCAAGTCTGACAGTGTTAACAATACTGCAAGGATGACAGTTAACTATGATGCTTGTTCAAAAAAATACACAGTCACAGGTTTGTGCTGCTTGTTTATTTTACACTGCCCTCATACATGATTTACCCAAATAGAAGGAGAAATTGTAAGTAGGACTTCTAAGTGCTTGTTTCACCTGTTGTAATTATGTATTGTGGGTTTTCCCTTTCTCAAACAATTTATTAATAATTCATCCTCCTTATTTTGTCTTCTACCATGCCAAAAATTATGCAGAGAGTGCAAAGCTCAGCAAAATGCGCTGAGCGTTGGCAGTTTCATCAGAAGCACCCACCTGCTGGGGGATTATGTTTCCCTCCCTCACATGGACATTGATGGTGTCCAGTGGAGCTGGCAGGAGCAGGTACTGACCGTTACTGTGGAAAGGCTGACCCTAGAGACCAAAATACAGATGACAGTGAACAGAGAAAAAATAATTGAAAGACTCCCCCTTAAAATGAAAAACTAAGTTATTAACATGACTAACAAAAAACAACAATTTAAAAATCTGAAATTTTAATAAACAGTGATGGGGGGATTTTAGGGATTTAAGCATTGGTAGGAGAACAACTTTACACTTTTATGATGAATGTTGGCTCAAGGCTACGAGTGTTTGGTAACTCACATTGTGTAGGCTGTACCAAGTGCCAGGGGGCAGGTAAGCAGCCAGCTCCACTGCCCCCTGCTCTAAGACTGGGCTAATGAGAAGCGAACGCCCCCACAGGAACTGTCGGTCTATGGTCTGACTGTTGGAATCAGTGGGAAATCTATCAGGGGTAGAAAATAAGATGGTTGTAGAAAGAGAGGCATGTGTTCTTAGTCATTTCATTTACATACAGAGCAAAAGAGGACAGAGAGAGGAGAGGACACTTACTCCATGAAGAGAGGACGCGCCACAGTGTCAGCAGAAACATGTGCATGATGGAAGAGTGTGTAGAGAAACGGGAGAAGAGAGTATCGAAGGTTCAACGCACTCCGCATGGCTGCCTGGGCCTTCTGCCCAAATATATAAGGCTCCTGAGGCTGTGGGACACACACAAAACACACAGATAATGAGACGATATAGTGTTTCTTCTTTTCATAATACATGAAACAGATGGACTCCTCTAGATGCAGTCAAAAAAAAATAAAAAAACACAGTGCAGACAACTACATCCAAAACAACAACAACACATGAACAGTGTTACTGTCTTACAGCGTTCGTCTTGTCATTGTGGTTTCTCATAAATGGGTAAAAGGCCCCAAGCTGCATCCATCGCACACACAACTCCTCAGTGGTGTTGCCTTCAAAGCCACAGATGTCTGCCCCCACAAAGGGCACCCCGAACAGGCTGAACTGCAGAACAGCTGGCGAACAGAGGGTGACACAAGTGCAAAAAGTCTGTTAAAATCTGTTTAAATGATCTGTGGTCACTTCAAAAATAATAAGAAAAACTGATGATTTGGTTTGACAATTTATTCTGTCAAAAAGATCTGTCAGAAATAGCATCAAAATGTCTGAAAATGTCTGCACATAATAACAGCACATCATTATGGGATTTGAGAGACTGAATGGCCTCACCAGGGATGGAGTATCGAAGCTGCTCCCAGTCACTCCTGACGTCTCCCGTCCACACTCCAGAGAAGCGTCCGATGCCGGGGTAGGAGGAGCGGGACAGGACAAAGGGTCTCTTCCCTTGTACTTTGATCAGAGCACTGAAAACCATCCAGAAACCCAGAGTGGATACAGATTACACTTCAAATAATAAATCCCAAAAAACAACTCGGTTCATAGATTGTGTGGTGGCACTCTGGGCTCCAGACGACTCGAAATCCAAAAGTGAAATGTTCTCAAGGAGAGAAATTATAAAATATTTAATAAAGATAGACCTGAAATTACCTAGCAGTGACCACTGTTTTAATAATAGTATAAAAGTTTGTATTATGTTTTGTTCAAGTGTCCTGCTACATAGATGCTAGCCTTTTTTAAGGTAACATTTGAAGCTGGACTTGTTTGACTAGGCAATTAAAACACGTTTGACTTCCCCTTCAACTGATGTCAACAGATTTACCATTGTTTTTTTTTTGCTTTCTTTTTTACAAAGGCGTGTTTTACAACGGTAAACAGTAGATGGCTTGCATTCCAATCGGTGCTATTGTTGCTATTAACTTTTTGTATATTAATTAGTTTTTGGCCTAACCTGTGTGTGGCATAAGCTTCAGTGAGTCCATACATGTTGTGCAGGTTGTAGTGAGTCGACAGCTTCTGCTGAGCCGACATACAAAGAGTTCCTGAGTTCAACTGGCCTCCAACCACCTCTGTTTGTGTGGCAGCCAGAGAGAAACACAGAGTACAAATAAGTGCAACATTTTCAGCACAAAATAAGGTAATTTAAATTATGTTCTGAATATGCTTTAAATATGAATTGACTGTAAATGTAGCATTTTTTTTGTATGCCTTAGATGTTAATAGGGTGCGACACTGATCTAGTACACTCACTGGGTGTGTAGGGTGGGTTGTCAAGATCACTGTTAGGACAGCCCTCCACTGAGCCCGGCACAAAACTGGATGGTTCATTCATATCCTAAGTGAAACATGGCAGAAAAACAACAGGGCACAAGTTATTCTTTATGCAATTCTAAGCAAAAAAATTAAATTCATTTTAAAACACAAATCCTGAAATTCTCATTAATAGGATCCGTGCCAAACAACCTGTTCACTGTAGCGTGTGTGCGTGAAAATACTCACAATCCACAGACCATCCACAGGAACTTTAGAATGAAAATCTCGGATGCAGTCCTCCCACCAGCGTCTCGTCTCAGGGTTGGTGAAGTCAGGGAAGGCTGTTGGTCCTGGCCAAACCTAAACAGACAGTATTGGTATTATGCAAATTGCAAAAAAAAACAATGTCTTCTAAAAATAAAAAAAAAAAAGGTCTAACCTCTCCTATCAGAATGTGTCCTGTAGCATTTTTAATGAAAATGTCTCGTTTCACTCCATCATCAAACGGCAAGTAAGTTCCAGGAGGGCTGGTGCTGCTGATCCCTGGGTCCTTAGGAAAAAACCATAAGAGCAGACTCACTCATAAGTTAAGAAAGTTCTGCTGCCACCTACTGGAAAAACACAGTAAGTGACTACTTATGCTCATTTACAGAATCACACAACATTAAAATCGATTTAAAGAATTGCTGTTTTGTGTTTATGTGTTTTTTAATATTTGAATTAAAAGCTAAATCAGCATCAGATGTTTTTTGTCACGTCTTTTAAATGTAAAGATGTCACACCAGGATGAGGATGTACTTCATGCCTTTCTCATGGAACTCCTCCACCATCTCTGGGAGGTCTCCAAATCGCCAGGGGTCAAAGGTAAACACCCTGCGCTTATTTGCATAGTCCAGATCATTCCACTGCACATCCTGATGGTGAAATGAGCAGAAAACAAAGTAACCTGTTATGGATTTCATGAGTGAGTTGATACATTTAAATTTTCATATAATTAATTGTTGATTAGACTCACAAATTATTTTTTTTAAATGTCAGAAAGCCTCTCTATTATTATGGTCATATGTGCACACAATGAATTCCCATATACAGATAAAATATCTTGTGAGCTTCAATTACTATTTCCATTTCATAGAGCTTTGTGAGTACTTCAGTTACCATGGGAAATTTTGCATTGTGCATGCGCTCTGCCACATGCCGGGTTGTTTTAGTGGTTGTGTAACCCCAGCGACACAGATGAAAGCCCAGTGACCAATAAGAAGGCATCATGGGATAGCCTGGGCACAGATAAATGACAACAAAGGAAGACATGAACACATCCGCTCTTTTCCAGGTTATAACTGCGCCGCCTTTTGTATACACTACACACAGTGCTTTAACAGGTTTTCCATTTCAAACTATATATTTATCTTGTTGGTATGTACATTGCCTAACACTCTAGCCTAATAAGATGTGTTGCTCTTTAAAGACATACCAATGACCTGGAGGTACTGTCGTAAAACGCTTTGAGGGTCAGGACCCAAAAACACATACATGTCCAGTATCCCACCGATAGCCACCCAGGTGAGAGCAGGGGTCGGCTGCAGCGTCACTTCTGCGGAGACATTTGGATGGATATTTGAGTATTCTTGTAAGCTGAAGAGTCAATTGTGTATGGAAAGTGAGGATAAAATGTGGAAGTGGGATGCTGTGTATGTGTGTAAATATATAGGAAGGTACCAATTGCGTTGCTGTTGAGAAGGAAAACTCCATGTGCCAAGCCGTCCTCCTCCTGTACGATGTAGAATGGGTGGGAACCATAGAGGTTAGCATCAGCCTGTAGAGACAGAAA
>JAPZDZ010000009.1:11441189-11468106 GCA_029783805.1 Acanthurus tennentii | reverse complement strand
TACTTTTGGATATTACTTTGTTATTCATGTACTGATGCAGTACCTATGAGAAGCAGATATTTCCTCATGAACATGATGCGATTGCGCTCACGAAGTGCAGCATTAAACTCCACACCAGTGCTGGGCGTGATGACACACTCTTTGTCCTCTTCAGTCTCCTGGCTGTCAGGGCCCTCCAACATGGGGAAGGTGCTGCCCCGCGGCTGCATGTACACACACAAGAAAGTTTGAAAAATTCAGATGAATTTCCAATAAAATGTCTCATAACAATGTTTCTTTAACAGATGTCCTTCAGTAAGTTAGGGTGTTTCCAGCAAAGGAGGTGATAGAATATTAGATATTTGTAACAGGGAAAGAAAAAGGATTGGCTGTTTTCATTGACAGTAATTTGTAGCAAGCCTTTGACTGACCGGGTCTGTGGTCAAATTTTCGACATGCACTTTGAGAACCCCTGCCTCAAAGGATTACATTAAAAATTTAGCCTTACCAATGAGGCAAAGTGAAATAGGCAAGGGCAAGCAGAGACTCAACTGAAACAGGATGTTTCAGGCATACTTGGAAACCACCAACCAAAAATGAACAACTCATCAAGATATCATAAAACTAGCAGATAAACTACTGGGAAAGTCTGAGTTAATACAAAACTTTAACATATTTTAATCACAAACCTTAATGTTTTATGCTCCCATCTTACTGATAAGGAGTGTGTTTTGCCTAAATGAAGATACACATACAACTGTCACTCACCACAACAGTGACTCCATCGTGTACCACAGAGGGAGAGGCATACAAACTGGTGGAGTATTCACCAACATACAAAGTGGCCCTGTAAAATAGAAAAAGAATGGTAAAACCATTTCCTCGTAAAGCAGCAAACTGTCAACAATTCATGCCAATCATAGGTGTGACAGAAAACAATCCTGAGAACACATCCGGAGTGTGTGTACTATTTCAGATTCAAAAGGGAGAACTTTTAGAGTTCTCGTCATCCTCGTAATAAGTGACACCTTCACAGAGGACCAACCACTGAAAGTCATGTTTGTCCTTTCCAGAAGAAGCAGGTGTGATCACAATATATATATATATAAATAAAAAACAGTTCTGCAGTATGAAACCAGAGCTGAAACCAGTTCTCTCTGCAACCAAGTGAGATATTACATGTCTAGACTTCATCCCAACATGAAGCAATTTAACTTCTTACAACATCTTGATTTCACCCTTTCAGCAATTTAGACACCAATGATTAATAAGCAGAATGTTTCAACATGTATAAACTGGTGTTTGTTCCCTGGACGGTATTCTAGAGTATAACAGCATTAAGACACAACATTAATCATTTATGTATGGAAATGATGAAATGTCATTAAACAATCATCAGAATTACAGCTTACAAAACAGGATGCTGACAAAAAGCAGGAATCAATCACATATTTAATTCAGGCTGCTTACATGAACTTGTTCTGGGGCTTCTTCTCTTTGGGAAATGGATATTTCCACTGAGTGATGCGACCAACCTCTCCAGACATAAAGGTGAGGTAACGCAGGGTCTCCACAGCCACGTTAGTGTGGGTAACTTTACGGAGGCCCTCGCGCTGCCAGATGTACATTGCCACCACTGGAGAGTTATAGTTTTGCACCCACTGTATGTCTCCTGATTCGTTGTCCACTGTCACAACAAGGCCGTCACCGTTGGACACAAAATGAGCCATCTCTGTGGAGCAACAGAGCAGATAAGTAATTGGCTCCATCTGTCAGAAAAGTAACAAAAAGAGCAAAACCAGCATGTCCAAAAGTCTTACTGTATTTGGTGTCGTCATCAGGAAGGGTGGAGGCATAGTCAGAATAGGTGGCATTCCAGCGCAACTCTCTGCTTTTGGTGTCATACATGGTGATGGTGTATTCTAACAAGGAGATGAACAGCAAGGGCATATTCACACCGGGGAAGTAAAAAACATGTGGTGCTTTGCTTTCCTTATGTAACATACACAAAAGCCAGGTGCTGAGTATCAATTTCTGGATGCAACTGCAATGTGGTGTTGAATTTCCTTTGCTTCAAGAATGGGATTCATAGAACGGACAATGCGGAGACAGTGAAACAAAATCCGTCATATATGCTTAGGGTAACAAAGTGAGTGAGGACTTTTACAGGAAATGTTCACCCAGCAGGACTCTCATGCTCTACGTCCTTGTCTACAATTACCATCCCAGCTTCTGTAGCCTTAAGCACTGCTGGGACACACTGGGGGCTTGTTAAGGGAAGGGCAGGGATAACAGTTGAGATTAGCCTTAGGTAAATAAGGGTTTGCCAACACTTGGAGTCAGAGTATGCAAGACAAATAAGCCTGTTAATTTGCCAGATTAAATCAGCAATTAAATGAGTCGGGCTGTGACAATGTTCTGACTAGGATGAAGTTGGCTAGGTTAAGAATGGTCTGGTTTTACCTGTGCGTCCCAGGTAGAGCAGAGATGAAGAGGGACACAGCATCTCAGCGAAGGAGGAAGTCAGGGTCTGTTTTTTCTCACCAGTCAACAGGTCCACCACATACCACAAGTCCTGCTTCTTACCTATACATGCACACATACACACACATAGACAAAATAATTTACCCCTGCCATCATTAAAACATTAGTGTTGCCCCTGGCAAGAGCACAACATGTTTTTCAGCTTTATAATCTAATCTATCAATGAAACTCTAGATACATTCTGCATTTACTTGATATTGTAATTCTATTACTCCTACTTTTGTGTACTCTATAAATGTATGTGTTCCGGTCTGATATGAGGGACAAATGATTGACAAAACACATTTTAAATTGTGACGTATCTAAAAAAAATGACTTCACTTCTTGCATAACATTGTATAATTGAGGAAACCAGTCACAGCAGTGGAAGAACAGTCAAACAGAAAAACATTTAATCCTAACAGTGAAGGGTGTTGCCACCAAACGACAAACCCATCACTGCTTCTTTGTACCATCTCATCCATTTTGTCATTGCAGGGAGTGTCAATATTGTTCTAATTGTAGATTATTACAGATATATGCAAAACCATGGATGAGGAAATGGCGGCCTCAATTTATAATGCATTGTAAGGAGCAATAATGCCTGCAATCCACCTTACCAAAGATGTCAAAAATGAAGAGGTTTACATGCCTGAGAATTTCAGTCTGTGGCACTTTCAGACCTTTTCATGTCCAATTTGCTTTGTGCCAGCAGCAGCTTCAGTTGAATGAAAACAAAAGCTTCACTGATAATGACTGGGGAGGCAAATGTCACCCGCTTCCCTTTTAACAAAGACACAGTCACTATGGTAATTACCTTTTCTGTTAACTGTTGTAAATTCAAAAGAGCACAGGCTGTGACCGCAGGTTGAGTGGAATTGAAAGGTACTGTAAGATATTTAGTTAAAGCCAGATGATGCCAGCTTTTATACAGGTGGGCAGACACACTGGGGCACAGACTGCACAAGTTCATGGAAACTACAAAACAAATAACTTAATCGTAAAAGGTATCATATTATATTACCCATGTAGAGGACTCCATCAGAGCTGCGACAGGGGGAAGCTTGGACCAGCTCAGGGATAGTGAATGGTAATTTCTGTGTGGAGCAAAAATGAACTAATGAAAATTAGATAATCTTTCTGTATAATGACAGTTCATGAGAACAGTATTTGTTGCATGCACCACCACAGCTGCAGCTTCAGAGTGATGGCGCATGATTTCAGCATAATACATATACTTGTATGAGGTGATAGCATATTTTTCTACAGAACAGGGAACTGAGCAATGTTTCTTAAAAAAGCAGTGGAGATTTTGGTTTGTGATAAAATGATTTCCTCTTACTGTGAGGCCTTCGTTGTTTTTTCCTCCCAGGGAGTACAGGCTGCCATCATTAGGGTCAGGCAGAAAGGCTGGTCTGGAGTAAAGAAAAAAGATGCAGTGTGACATTTCGAGACCAGTAAAGGGAGTGACAGATAAGACAAGTTTAACATGTTATTCTATTCATTTGCATTCACCATCTTTTGTTAAAGACATTTGCAGTGCACGAGGACATACACAAGTACACCCATGTTTAAAAAAAAAAAAAAAAAACTCTGTAGTACGTACTCTGCCACATGTGTGGGGACCTGAAGAACTGGATCTGTGAGGAGAGAGGACACGAGATGCAATTCAGGACTGACAAGAATATTAACCAACAATGGCAAACACGGTCACTAACTGTTGGGTAAGAGAATGACATGAATGTCGGTTACATTCAGCGGCACAGATTACAAAGTCCAAATTAAAACGAATTCCCCTGAGGCAAACATGCAAGGCAAATAGTAATGTCTGCAAACAGCTTTCCATGAAGAGGCCAGGTAGAAAAATTCTATTAAATGAGCTCATATTTGTCCATGACCTCTTAAAAGTATTAGAAAATATCAACCTGTTGATTAATCATCCAATTAATTTGAGAAAGCAGTAGAAAATTTCAGTGTTTTCCTGGTTAAAAAAAATGATGTAGCTTTTATTCCAAATATTAGAAATAAATATATCTCCTAGGTGCAGGTGCTTGAGTAGGATCGTCATGTTTTTGCATCGTTAAAACCATTTCCAACCACTTGCAAACATTTTTCATTATACATTTTTCATATACTATTTTCATTGTACTATTTCCCAAAGTACACAGTACTATATCCACCCCTCTGGGCATCAATGTGCTTCTATTTAGCAGAAAATAAAAAAGAGAATAGGATGAAAACAAACTCTGTTAAATGGGAACTATCACATTTCTCTTCCTGCTTACTGTTGTATTTTAAGCTACAGAAATCAGGCCGTGTTTAAGGCATGTAGCATGACTAACAACTGAAGGCTTCCTGGGAGGAGGAAAATCTATTAAAAAAAGGAACATGATTAGCAATAATGTAAAGGTAAAACACAACAATAGCTCTTAATGGCAAGGGCCAAAGCATGAAGCCCAAACCTCCGTAGACAGTAGACAAACAGACACCTCCCTACAGTGTGAACATACAGGGCGTGGACCAGATGGTGCTGATCCCTTTGGAGGTGCCTGAAGGGGTCAACAATTGCAGGGGGGGAAGCGTAGGATTACCTGAAGGGGGTCTATGACTCTCATGCTTAAGAGGCATCAGCTTTCATTATGTGTAATGCATAGAGTAAATACAATGGAGAAAACAATGGTTCCCTATAGAATGCATAGACAGAGGCTCACTCTGGTTGGCTGACATACAAATACATGTTTGCAAAGTCAACAGAGAGTGACAAGCAAACAGTGAGTGCATATACATGTGGGCTGAGCTGCACTGACTTGGTCCAGGGAAAAGATTTCTGCTTCCCCCTCATTATGTGGGTGTACGGTTGCCTGACTGAAGGACAACAACAGGTGTGTGCAGATCCTGGTACAGACCTGATCGAATTTATATTCAACAGCCTTCCCAGGAAAAACAGATGAAGCGGAGGAAGCAGCCTCCTCTTCAGTTTATTAATGATTTGGGTATTAGGTGTATCTAACCAGGACTTGTAGTTACAAACCAGTCATTGTTTTCTCTTATTAAAACTTGGGGAGTTGAAAAGTAAAAAGATTAATATCACTACAAACATGAATGTCTTTGATCAGGGCAAGTTTTCCAGTGACTCTTGCATGTAATCTTATCTACTGTAATTATCAAGTATATAGTACCTGCATTAACACGGTGACCGTAGTTTATGCTGTGTGAGCAGAGGTGCATACCCTTGCCAACTCTAACCTTGATTACAGGCTATATTTGCCCCTTGCTCAGTTACTCATTACCCAGTTTCCATGCCTAACAGAACCTCTAACCACATTTTCCTCAGCTTGTTCCAAAAAAACATTTCCTTTAAGTCAAAAATACAAATTAAAAAAAAGCCCCATTAGTACTATTTGGCCTGATTAAATACAGGTATATGCTTTAAATGAATCAGTGTAAGTTATGGATTTAAATACTGGTAAAATAGCTATAGAGACCAAAAGGCCATAAACATGTTTATGTCTGCTATAAAGTTGAGCTTTTTAATGTTGTAAAGCCATGTTAATGTTTCTGAAATTGACTTGTTTGTGTAGCAGGCCTAAAGTGGCCATTCGACAAACTGCTGTTTTTGGCACTCTGTTATTGGCTTCATTCTTGCCCTGAAGGTTGCCGCATGGTTGGACACACTTTTGTCAACAGTAGGATCACAGAGACTATTTTTTAATGAAAATCAACATACCATTCCAGACAACAATAAAACCAAGTGCCTCAGCCATGATAAAGTATCAAAGTTTCATATGTGGCCTCTACTTTTATTAAATTCTTAAGTTAATTAAAGCCTTACTTGGCCCTTCATGACAGAAATTAATGCCGAAAAGGAAAAATCAACTCAATGTGGTTCAAAAAAATAGGGCCAGGATCTCATTGTTTTTTTTTCTGTAGCAACATACAAAAGCACTTTGTTTTTATGCAAAGGTAACCTGAAGAGCGTTAACTTGAAGAGTGCCTTGAGAAAAATGGAAACAAACAAAAAGTTGACACAGACGTACACTTGAGTCTGTTCCTCTCCTCTTACCTTCTTTAAGAGTCCACTTGATAGAGCCTGACTTCTTGCTCACGGCATGCAGGTTTCCATCCAGGGTGGACACAAAGAGCAGGCTTTCAGGAAGGGAAACTGTGCTGGCATTGCAAAACCCCTACAGAAACACAACATACAAAAAAAGGTAAGTTTCTGCATCCAAACCCAACCTTACTCAACACTAAAATACCACAGTCACACCTTCTTTTAATGCACATAAATTAAAATAACAGCATATTAAACTTGGAAATTAGCAAGCAGGCATGTGTGAGCATGCATGCTCCCTATTAAATACATAGGCTATGTTAAAATGCTGTGCTCCTGCATTGAGGCTCTGAATGATTACTAATCCCTCTAATCACTCATTACTTTTTCTACACACACCCCTCTTACATAAGTAATATGTTAAAAATCAAAGTTTGCTAATAAAAATATTCACATGCTGCTATAAAGAAACCTGACAGAAGAAGATCTATTGTACGATAAAAATGTAAGGCCAATTCCTGTCATCACTACAGTAAAGAGTAAAGGGGGTAGGGGGTGGTTGGCTGTCCCAGGAATCATGCCACCTTGGCCTGCTTTACAAATCAATACCTTACAGGGAGGGAGCTGACTCGCTAGGTAACAAGAGGCAGGTTCGTGAATGAGATCTCAGAGCTTTAAGTAGCAGCCAAGGCAGAAAGGCTGCAACGTGGCTAAAGGTAAACAAAACTGGGCATGGGGGGTGAATCCATGTGCACGTGCTAAACTTCAGCATCAGACTCATAATACCACCTAGCAGACCATATACAGTTGGTTTGTTGATTTTTTTCTTTCATAATGAACTAAGTTAAGAGGGTGATTCAGCTCCTCTTTGCACGGCTAAATAGTGTGCCCACAGGCCACATGGGATCCCTAATTTCCAGAACCTTTTACTCCCACTCAGAAATACAGAGAGACATGAACAGTAATGGGAACACTTGGATTGATTTATTACATGACAGACTGCATTTCACCAAAGGGAGGTTGGACATGTGCAAAGAGAAAAGTCAGAAGTAGGAAAAGCAAACAAAGATGCAACCAATCCACAAAAAACAATTCAACCCACAACCACAGCAGCAGCTAAACAACCTGACCCCATGACTTGGCTTAAGCCAGAATTAACAACACGGTGGGTGATGTGTGCTCCACTCACCCACTATGGAATCCTAAAAACACTGATTTTGATAACCAAGCCACAGGCCTTCTATGGTTTTGGCACTAATGTGCAGGGAGAGGTCCAGTCAGGGTGTCCTGACAGCTCTGACTGCCCCTCAAACCTGAGCGGACTGATCAGTCTGTGTACTTTAACACTTTTCAGTCACCCACTATCAGGGTCGGACAGGGAATAAAAACTCTGAGAAAAACACCAAACCTGCCATCTTTACCAAGGGGAGTCTTAAAAAGGCTCAACACAGAGACAGACCTCATTCTCCTGCTAAACCACAGCGATATTGATCAACATCCCTGACTAATCCCCTGAACAGCTCCCTGGGGGCAGTGCAAATAGCCCCTACATATAATGCAGATCACCAGTCTACTATTACTACCACACTCTTCTGAGCATTTAGACACTGAAGATAAGTAGGCTGGAGTGCTCTTAAGACAGACATGGACAAACCACCAGTGCCAGTAAAGTGAGGCCTGGGCGTTGGATATGGTGAGTGACTAAGGGTGTTCCTCTTGGTCACACTGCTTGTATTTCCTCACAAAAATAAGGTCATAAAAAATGACCAGTGAATCTCAAAAGGGCAAAGCTGTTATTTTAACGACTCTCATCACATCCCCCCCTTGTGTTCTTCATTTCAAACCTAAGATGGGAAAATACTAGTCCGTTGAAACTGACCAAACAGAAACTAGTGTCAAAACAACCCTATAAACTGAAAGTTCTAAGTTTGCCTACTGATCCCCTGCTGTAGTCTCACATCCTATGCAAGCATTTGTGTCAATATTGTGCACCTGTGACTGTTCTCACTGGGCTGTTGACTCACGAGCAACACACAACTGTACTAGGAGAATCAAAACTAACTTGTTTTTGGGCCCCCCGTAACCTCTATCAGGGTTCTTGGTTTCACAAGCAAATAACTTAACATCTGTCAGCCTGCTGGTATTGGATGGATGTTATTGAACAACTGTTGAATAGACCATAGTATTAGGCCTCAGAAATATCTACTTTACAAATCTGGCTGTTATAAAGCATTTTTGATTTAAATGTGGGGACATTCCCTCTTATTTCCTCATTCCATGTAACAGAAATGTTTAGTTGTTGCGTAAGCGAATTACATAACATTACAGAAGTGGGAGAGACCAGAGTCTTTGGCAGATCTAAGGTCTTCAGTTTTTTGTCTGCAAATAGGCCAGACATGGCTTAAAGGGACACTGACTACTATCTTCATGATATCACTGGTAACAGTAAGTCTGCTGTCTTGTATGGCAGACCAACCTGCACACAGGCTGTAATCAGCCAATGAGTGCACACAAGCACTTTAGTAGTGCACCTGCATTATTACATCCTTTTCAGATACCATAATATGCTGTCAACAGGATGATAGAGTATTACATCACTAACCAATAGTTAGGAGTGTTGTGGTGAAAACCTGTGAACCAGAGCAACAGCAGTAAAAAATACAATGATTTGCTTAAAAGACAGAGGATTGCTAGACCTTAGACTACGAGCCACACAGACTGTTTCTTCATAGAAAAAAGACCAGACAAATATCAAACAGGGGGAGGGAACACCTTTGTGAGAAGAAAAAGTATAACAATGTAGAACTTCTATATCCAGTTATGCTGCACCAATCTGTGGATTACTTTCAAAATTAGTAGTAGCAAGAAAAATGTACCAATAGTTTGACTGAAAATATTATAGAGGAAACATGTTGTAAAGTGGTGGCTTTTGCAGGGTAACTAATGTAGGTTCCTGCAGAAATACTAAAAAAAAAAAGGGAACAATCAACTAGTGATTGTTCTCAGCAGTTCGAAAGACAGTAAACTAGTCACCCTAAAAAGCTGCACAGCAGTATGCCCAGGCTGTCACATGCATAGGCAAATTTTTACCACAAGATAACTTCTGGTCTAAACTGCCACATGTATTAACTGGGCCATTTTTCAACCATTTTCTGTTACAAAGGTGAAACACTTTTCTTGTCTATCACCTTGTCACCTCATCATCTTGTCTTTTCTGCTGCAGCAAGCTGTCTTCTTGCAGCTTGTTTGGCATAGACAAAAATCAACACAGGAACCGACAAATACTTATTTCACACCTAGTAACTTGTTATGGGAAGTGCACTGCAGAAGCAGCTAAAAAATATGTTTTGAAAGTCATTTAGGATATCACTAAGAAAGGCAGGATTAAGAACAGCCTAATGAATCATCAATCTTAAAAGTCCTACATGAACGGAGTTTCCTTCAAGGTTGCAAAAAAAAGTTTTTTGTTTGATTCCCTTCACAGTTTCAGATACCTAAAGGAGAGTCGGCTTATACAAATAAGGCAGGTGAGGATCTATGCCTTAAAGTGAGATTACTGTTAAAAAGACAATGTGTTACTCTTTTTACAATTTCGTGGAAATCACTGGAGATAGATCTTAGCAATCTTTCTTGCCAACACTGTCTATCAGCTGCACTCTGCATGGTGTTGCTTCAGTGGGGAGGATGTCACGTGTTGGCCCTCTTTCAGGCACACTCAGTTGAAGCACAGCCAATCTACTGTTGTGATAAGATAGTGTAAGATCACAACTTCTTTTTTTTTTTTGCAAACAAGCTCCTCTTAACCCAGACCGAATCTTCATAAACTTACCATAAACTTCATGTAAATGTGTGAGGTTTTTAACGAGCAAAATATGTGAAGAGGCATCTATAAACAAAAAGCAATAGTTCCTGAAACAGCTGGCTGGATTTTAGTCACTGACACAACCTCACAACAGTGGAAAATAGGATGATCTAAAAAAAATAGCAAGATTAAAGGAAGAGACAGTAAACATCTACATAAGTAATTTTTCTTTTGCTCTTTTACTATCTCTCTCTCTCTCTCACACACACACACACACACACACAGAAACTCATTCACTCACTCTTTTATTCCTCTCCTGCTCAAGCAGCCTGTCTGACAAGAACTTGAGACGTGATAGGGGATTAAAATGCTACTTTAATCTGCTACTTAGCTTGAGTGGTCTGCTAGCTTCTTAGCTAATGTCCCTGCATGGATATTTCCTCAGGATCTGACTCAGTTTAAGCAAAGTTAGCTACTGTATTTCCCACTTTGCATCAGCCACTTAAACAATGGAATCCATTGTCTGTTTGCAGTGTCCTTTAGTAAACAACACAATACATCTCAACTTGATTTATATTTTTATTTCACTACAGCCTTCCCTTGTAAACAAACTGGTGCTTTAAGGTCACAATATTTGCGTATCACATTTTGCTGCATGTTGATCTGAACAGTAACAGAGTTGTTTTTGTGGTTATTTTGTTCTGGTCTAGGATAGATGGTGCATGAGTTCATCACCCTAACCACCAAGATTCATAATTCATAACAATGCCATGCCATGGAACTTTTTAAATTAGAGACTACAAATGAAACACACTGCTTTTCTTGTGGATTTGAGAACAAGTTTGCTCTATGTGCAGACTCCTTTCAGTGAACGACTGAAATCAGGTCCCATAACATACATGTTAACTACAATCTTTGAATGTCTCATTAAGGTAGTAACATCAGGACTCAAGGAGGGTGACATTTTTCTATGCTGCACCCGTCACCAAAATACATATATTGAACTCAATATAATTATTCAAAAAGATTGAATTATATATGTGATATAGTAGCACATATAAAAGTCATGCTTAAAATCACTCAAAATTTGGCCTCATTATAAAAGTCAGAAGTGTTACTAAAAGAAAAAACGATAGGGAGCCCAAACATCTGGCTCTTGATGCAGAGTTGAGCCAAAATTATCAGGCTTACTAAAAAGAGTTCACTGGAATTCCCGTCACTAGCACTGTTTCTGTCCTGCTGCCCACAAGCAGCTGTAGATAGCTAATCAAATAAAGGGGGAGGCTTTTGTGAAGTCCAATGCAAATGTGTGTGACTGGTATTTGTAAGAATTGACTTTACCTCTGCACAGAAAAAAAAACATTCTTACATTAGGCATCTGTTGATCTTGATCTGCAACAAGTTGATTGAATCAGTTAGTTGATTTTGAAACAACTTTGAAAATATATCATTTCACTCATTTTTTTAAAGCAAAAGTGTCAATTATTTGCTGGTATCAGATTTTTAATGTGATGATTAGACCTTTTCTTTGTTATTTATGACAGTACATTAAGAATTTGGGGGTTTTCACAGTTGGTTGAACAAAGGAAAGAATTTGGAAAAAAACTTGCTTGTGCTAAGCATTTTTTCACATTTCATTGACAAAATGAATAGATTAATAACAAAATTAATCCTCAGATTCATTACTGAATTAACTGTAAGTAGCAGTTGCAGTCTGATCTGGCTTTGAGCATCGTTTGGAGGATGTCTGTCCGTGAACATCTTTTGGTGAGCCTTAAGACTTAGATTTCACCAACAGATCAATCAATCACCTTTGCACCATGCACTGAGCACAATGCAAGCCCAAAACACTATATTTGCTAACATGTAAGCCAAAGAATTGTGTTAATCTCACGGAAAGACATAAAATGTCGAGTTTACAATTATTTGATGATATGCTAATGTAATTACTTTTAATAAATTCACTGGTTTCCTAAGGTGATTCTAAGATACTCGGAGGGGTACTGATAAAAAGAAAATATATAAAAGTCTGGGAAGAGCTAGAGCCAAATATTAACCATACAGATCGGCAAATCTTCTCTTATAGATGATGTTAGATCTCGGTTATGATGCCCCTTCCACCGTTTCTCAGAGAGAAGATGAAATATAGTTTTCATGACATGGAAGAACTGGGTTTTTTCTTGTTTGTGACATTGGGCTAATGGACTGGAAATGTTGCATACCGACAATGACATATTGTTATTCTTAAAAACATAGTTTCCAGTGCTCAAATAACTTAAAACCAGTCGCTTTGAGCCAGCAAGCTAACATTAATGCTAGCATAACGTTACTTCTCACATGTCAAAGACAACACGCAGCACACAGACCTAACAGTTCAATTAGAAACAAATATTTTCGTTTAGACTCGTTGTATTTGTGTGACAGGAGGCAGAAAAACAATTACGTTGAGTGAAAAAAAGTGCAGTTTGGTGGGTAACGCAACTCCAAGCTAATGTCATCTAACTTAAGCTAGCTTATCCAGTTAGCCCCTCTTACCTTTTGTGGGAGACCAACGCAGCAGAGCAACACCAAAACCCACCACAGCCGGGTCGGACTGCTCACGGTCCAGTCCATGTCGTCTGGTGTCAAACCGGGATAGACGGTCGGTCCGAAAAGCCGTTGACTACATAGAAAACGTATTGTGGCTAACAACCTGATGACACAAGCTGTGAAAAACGTTTTAACGTTAAAGGCACTGATCCAGCGGGTACGACGTTGGATCCGCTTCTTCCTGAAATGAAACCCGTGGGGGTTGGACTTTGGGATCCAGATATCCACACGAGTGGAGGAGGGGAAACGTAACGTTCGTTTCAACCAATGAAAAACACACAGCAGAAACCGGATGTGGTATAAAATACATCCGGGGGACATTTTCTGCACGAGTCGAACGCATTGGAAGCATGCTTTCTCCGCTGAGACCGGCCAAAGTCAAAATATTTAAAGTAAACATGACCGAGAAAAACGTGTTATCTGCACTTATTGATTGTATTTTTTTGGATTTGGTATCATGACATACATTTTAGTTTGTTAATGAAAATCGTGCAGGTTTAATTTTGCATAATGATGCATAGAGGAGAAATGTGAGAAGGCCGCAACGGCGTTAAAATGTGCAGGTAAGTTGGATATTTCTAAAACGTAAAATGACAAATACAAGGAATAATCTTATGCTAACTAACACCATGTTATGATATCCACAGTGTCGAGGATGAATTCAGGTCGAAGTCGCTTTTTTCAAGTGATTGCACATCTACAAGTGGGCTAACGGGTGGTGTACTTACAGATAAACGTCTGCCAAGACCCCTTTGAACTTAAGACAGTAAGTATTTCTCAAAAACATGTACTTAATTCATTTACAGACTCATCGATGATGATTTTTGTGCGTTAGACTTCTGATGCAAAAATGAAGTCAACATAAATAATCTGACGACCCGCAAACATCTGTCTGATGTGTGTTTGCGTGTGTTTCCTTAAATTCACTAAGATTTATTTGTTAAACTGCAGGAAAGCAGCACATGGGTGTTAGAGTGGATGGATACCTCGACTAACAACAGAGTAAGTGTCTTCAGTGAACAGAAAGTGGCTTGTAATGTTCATGAATGATGATCGTAATGCGTTAGACTTCTGATTTTATCAATGAAGACAGTTAAGATCTGACATAACACACACACTTGTTTGTATTGAATGGTGTTTTGAGAACTTAATTCAGTCCAAGTTTTTTCCTTCCACAGAAATCAGACTGAGATGACCAGGAAACAGACATGAAGTGGTAAATTACATGGTGGCACAATGACTCCTTTGGGTCAGATGTTCTTTACATGTCATTTGTAACCATAAGATATGCAAATACATATCTGTATAATAATTTCTGCACTGTAATATGTAATGAATGTCTTGCATCAATAAAGCATTTTTAAAAAGCACTATTGTGGTCGATTCTCTGCATCATTCTTCATGTTAAAAAATGATTTTTAGCACCTCTTTAACCTGAATGGCCCTTTCCTTGGCCTTTCACACAGGTCAAGAGCAGTGCAAGATCATGCCATGTCTTGTCATAACTGGAGTTTCTTGGCAATTTCACCAAGTTTCTCTTTTAAAGCAAGACACAGAAACTCAATGCAACTAACCAAGTAACTAATAAGAATAGAAAGACACTTGACATAGTTGAAACAAATAAAAAACAATGCACACTCCATTATTAAGGAGAGCTGCTGCAATAGTCAACAAATACTTGCCTAAAAATGTTTTGTGATGATTTTGACAGATAAGTCCTCTCAATCTTTTCTGGGTAGCAACTAATGCGAAGGGTCTCTGGTTTCACCTTCGTTATTGTGTGAATTTACTCATTTTTAATGTTCTGTCCTTGTAAATTGAGCAGCTTTGGGTTTTTGATGGATGGAAACAGGTCTGATCACATTAATTGACACCCACAGGGATGTTTGATAGAAATTTTTAATATTTTCTTACTTTTTGTAGATGAAATGATCAGTTGATCAAGTGAAAGGAGAGAAATGTGAATAAGTAGCATCAATGAAATTTGTTGCAACCTCAAACACATTTTTAAAACATAAATCTGAGATGCACAGTTGGGCCCAGACTCAGATCTGATCTAATCTTCCTCATTTCCTGTGAAATCTGCAAAGCTGCACACATTTCTTTCCAAGCAAAAGATTTTTTTTATTGATCCACAACGGTCAAAACCAGAACATTCTGTGACATCACTGAACACAACAGCAATGTTTCATATTTTCATCACTGTGCAAATGAACAACACCGAAACCTGTGAAAACAAAGGGCATGTCCTGACAGACACAGTAATGGCACAAAGACATTTTCTCTTTTATCCTCAACTGATGCAACAAATGTAGCGGCTCACTATGGAGGAATGTTTGATTATTTTAAAGGCACTTTCTGCCTCATACACTTTGCCTGCACACACATTTGAACATAAAACATGTAAAAGTTGACTGTAAAGCAGCCTTTTGTCTTGGCAGAGTACAAAGTTACTGTTGTAGTTCATTGGTGGTATCCTTCTTGAATCTGCACAGTACAGAAAGAACAGCAAATAAATAATTCAACAAAAAAGAGCATTCAGTAGCTGGATGTCCTCTGACAACATTAAATAATATGGCTAATATCCAGTATGTTATTTAAATAAGATAGTAAGAGTGAGTATGGTTTCCACTCTTCACCTAAAAAACTCTGTGTTACAAAGTTCAGAACTTTCAGCCTCCTGCTGCTCCCTCACACACACACACACACACACAAAACAAAGTCACTCCTTGCAGATTATATCTCTTTCTACTGAATTTGCAGCTAAAATGAACCAAACTTGGACCTAACATCACTGCAGTGGCTTCACTGGAACACAGGATAATTCATGTTTGTCACCGTTAACTCATCGAGTAGCCTCCAAAGAGGACAGTAAGATTGCTTTGGCAATGAAAAAAAATTATTACTCTCGCTCAGCTATGAATTTAACATGAAAAGAAGTCTTGAAACATGTTGCATCATCAGTGGATGAGCTATTCCTCTCACAGCTACAAAGCTGCATTTCTTTGTATACATTCATCAGACCTAGGCAATGTTCAGTTGAATTATTCTTTTTTTTGTAGCCCCATCTTCTGCATTGAACCCATCAGTGGGCAGCCACTGTGCAGCACCTGGGGCAAGCGGTCTGGGTCGGGGGCCAAGATAGATGTGGGGAACCGGAGCACCCCTTAGGAAACCCACGTAAACACTGGGAGAACATGCGAACTCCACACAGAAAGGCCCTTCCCCAGGACTCCAACTCAAGACCTTCTTGCTGTGAGGCAACAGCGGCCCAGTTCAGCTGTTGTGTTTTCACATACAGTTTAATTCAACCCCCTGATACAGTTTCAGCTCTAATCCCTACCACACAATTAGAAGCAAAAAGGCTGAATGTCATGATAGTGTTCATTTTGGATTAAAACTAACCTGGTATGTTCGATGGACTCAGTACCATTGATCTGTTTGCATATAAGTGCCAAGCGACCGGCACAGGCAGCGGTGTGGATGGGTAGTAAATGAGTCCTGATACCCCTGTGAGGAGTGTATTAATGAACTCTGGGGCTTTCAGTAAAATCATCTCCAGATTCTTTCAATTATTCTCTTAAACGTCTTGCTCCCTAAGACAAACACACACTTTGTCAGTGGCCTCAAACTTATCATAGAGTCATAGCAGACAATAAACAGCTCAATTAGACAAAAAGTTACAACTATCATGTTTGGTGCAGCTGTACATCACAGGCTTTATGGTTCTTTTTGTTGAATTGGATGGCTGTTTGTCAATCAACATATTTATTAGACAGTCTGGACATTCCCCATGTGTTGGATTTCATCAGAGAATTCATGACCGTGTTTGATGTCACACAAATAAAGCTGTGTGATTGGATGAAAACCTATGAGTAACAATCCCATTTCACTTGCTTTAAGTCACAATGGATGATCTTAAGTCCACCCAGCACTTCTAGTTTTGTAAGTGGCCACAGACTGTTGGAACAATGGGACTGGAATCATGGGTAAAAATATCGCAGTCGGCCCGGCCTGGTCGCTGTACTCTCTGGTATCTGAGCTGAGGGCGGGGTCTTGTCATATTGCCATGGTGATAAAATGTCAGTCTTCACACACTTTGAACAGCAGTCTTCACATGTCCGAGACTTCAGACTCCTCCGGTTCTGGGTCCTTCAAGGCATCATTTGTCACAGTAACCAAGTTGGTATTTGAACGTGTGTCCATGGCAGAGTGCATTATGGGTAGCCATACATCATCCATGTTTGGCATCACAAATATTTTCTGTGGGTGGTCAAGCACAATAAGAGGCAAATCACCTTAAATAAGGGGTAGGACACTGAAACAGAATTATTCAAAAGCTACAATGAAGGGAATGAAGAAGAAATGACTAATTAATATGTTTTTTTACCTTGAAATATATACTAAATGTTATATAAAGGGATTATATAAAAGACCTGAAATACATCATCCAGCGTGTACCCAACCACTGTATTTTTATAAGTTCAGTCTCTGTTGAAAGTGTATCTGTACACTCACTCACAAATGTCAACAGAGAGCACTGCAGCACTGTACTTTACTGGAGGCTTGGTTGAGGGGGGTATATAATAATAACCCTAAGTGGATTCAGGCAGGGATAAATGTAGATGTGTGGTAGACTTGACAGGGACACAGTAGTTTTCAGGTGTGCCTCAGGGCAGTTATCTAGCAGCAGGCCTATCATTACTTTTGATATATGTATATATGACGGGTGGGAAAGCCACAGGCACACTGCTTTGAAGTGCATGTAAGTGGGCAGCCATAAATGAATCCTCTTTTATTACCTAAATAGTGGACAAGCCAGGCCAACTGAGTATAAGCATCACCTACTAACTACAGGTGAATAGATTGTATTTAAGAACACTTGCGTGTAGTTTTCTGTCTTTGTCAGCACGCACCTGGAACTCCTGGTCCAGTTTCTTCTCAATCCAGTCGGTCACATGAACCAAAGTGACCTCCCTCTCTCCCAGTTTAGGCCGTGCTTTCAGCTCTAAGTGAGGCGGACTCCGAAAACCATACCTGACAGCGAAGAGGGAACAATGTTGGATAAAACGTTACCGGATGCATTAAAACTGACAGATTTTGCTCATAGCGCTAAATTCAATACATTTTCCTATTTTACAACATAAGGTGCTTTGTGGAGGAAAATTGATGCATAAAATAAGATCATGATTATGCTGTAGATCAGTGGCTTGTGAGCAAAGCCTCATTCTGACCCATCTTTCACTTTGAGACATACATATGATAACTAAATGATGATGATGTTCCACTCCCAGTGAGGTGTTATCATGGGAAGAGTAATCTTCTGAATAGGTTTGGTTGAATGTAGTGTAATATTTGCCTTGTTTGAGTTTGTGAATAATGGTTGCTGGACTATAATAAGTGATACACTTAACCCTGTATATTACTGTTACGTTTTCTGTTTGTTTGTGCCTCTTTTTTTATTGTTTATTCTCTAATCTATGTGATTTTGGATCTTGAAAAAACAATAACAAGTGAGTTATTAAAAAAAAAACATTGGGGGGCGTCAGAAAAACAACACAACATCTTCTTCTTTTATTTTCATTAATCATCTGATGATTTTTTTTGGCACCGACCCACTGGTTAGGAATCACTGCTGTAGGGTACTTATGTACGTGATCTTATTATCACCATCATCAAGACATTTTTATAATTAATCTTATAAAGTACATTGTGTGTAATTAGGGATTTAATATTCAACATCTGTAATGAACAGCTACTTTTGCGACTTCATTTTTTAATTGTTTAAATATGTTTAGTTCAGTGGTGATTAACATTTTTCTTTTACCGTGTGCATGTCTGCATTTGGCCAGCAGAGGGTGCGGATGTATTTCCTTAGTACATCCCACAGTGTTCAATGCACTCCTCCCTAGAAATGAACATACCATATCCTGTCTGTGGGGGGAGGTGGGATGTTTACAGCCAGCGTCCCACGGCACTCTTGCACCTCCACGGTGAGCAGCAGGGGTGTATTGGACACCTCCTCCATCTTCTTTTTGATAAACTCCGTCTCTGTGGCTTTCTGGAAGTACTTTGACTTGGCTATCTTGTCCACAAAGCGCATGATCTTGCTGGGCCTGTGGCCTCCCACATAGCTACATGAACAGAGGATGGAAACAGAGGAAGAGGAGGAGGCAAGGCAAGGAGTGAGTCAGGTTCATCATTTATTCATAACAGCATCTCTTGCTACTCAGCACCCACGATGGGAGGGGAGTGACCGGGTGCTACACTAAATCAGCGGCAAGCTTTCAAACGTGTGAGACTGTGTGTGTGTGTGTAGGTGGGCGGGTGGGTGGTTGAACTGAAAGGGCAGAACATTCTGCCCGAGAACATCATCGTGAATCTGTTTCTGCCCATTTTCAATTCAGATATGTCGTGATGATGTCGTAGAGAGACATTTGCTCACCCCTCGCCTCCAGGCAGAACAGCTTTGTCACTGAGGAGTTCTGGGGGATCCTCCTCATCTGATGAGCCAGCACTAGACGATTCCTCATCACTGTCCGCCAGACAGTATGTTCGTGGCCTGGGCCTGTCACACACACACACACACACAAACACACATACACACACACAAATAAACATACACTTACAGCTACTAAGTAAGTTTCAAATGGCTTTGCACAGAACCATTAAGAATGAAATTAACAAAATCCCATTAAATGCAACCCCACTGATATACATATATATATCTCACAGAAAATTGATCTCCAGCTATTTACTTAAGAAAATAAACTATGGTCCAGAACAAAATGTATTGTTTCAGTGACAGGCAGCTATTCCACAACTCACCGGTCATTGACAAATCCACAGTGGTAAGCATCCAGACAGAGGATAAGTAAATTAGGGGAGGAAGAGCCAACAGAAAAAGGATAGGAATTGTGAAAAAAAACAGATTTGACCACTTAAATGGTTCTAAATGTAAATCTACCTAATTAACATTCAGTTCAGGGCTGTTTTTTGCACAAAGAACAATCCTTCAAACATCCTACTTGGTTATTAATGAGAGTGTTTTAGAACAATAACAATAACAAACAAATGGGAGATTTGCAAGATTTTCAAAATCAGAAACAGCTTCTTTACAATATGCAAAAGAGGAAATAATTTTGTGTAACTGAATGCCTCACCACTCTTTTCCGTGTTCCCCGAGCCCCTCGCCCTCCTTCCCCAGACGGGCCAGATTCATTTTGGTCTCTAGTGTCATGAGGAAGGAGCCCGTATAGGAGACCTCCAGATCAAACCACAGTCCTGGACACAGACATATGAGGTTTAAATATTAAAAAGCATATTACTTTTCATCTCCTACGATGGCACAGCAGCAACAAAACTTATCAACTCTGAATGCTTTTTCTCAGAATAAACAAGAACCTCCTGCTTGGTGTCTAATTGCTGTGAGGTTCCCTGCAGAGCTGACAGGAAGAAGACCTCTCCTCTAGCAAACACTGGAAAGGTCAGCCCTTGGACTGCGTTGCCTCCTTATTGGCTCCTCCTTATTTGACTTCATTAAGCTACTTCCTGTTTACACATCACAAGTCTCAGGAGGTGATAGAAGAACGATTCAAAATCTGATCCCCCTGCTGTTTGCTCATTGAATGCCAACCTCTGTAAATAATAAGTGCTGTTGTACTAATCCTCTGCCTCACTCCAGCCTCCTCTTCCTTGTCCACTCTCCACAAACCCTCGATGATTTGTTTGTATGTGGCAGCGGTGTCAAAGAGAAGCTAAATGACAGCATTGAGTCAGGGCACATCTATGTCAAGAACAAGACACTCAAATGGAGGAGAAAAATACAAAGAAGGACCTGATTAAATTTGTAAAGTCAACATATCTTCACCGCTGACAAAAACGTGTGTTTCTACATGAAAGTGGGAAATATAATAACAGCAATATTTTATGAGACAAGATATTGTATTGACTCTAGGTTATTGTAATATGTAAGTTTTATATTGTTTTTTTTATTGCAATATAGTTGGATAAATTTACAGAACTTGCGTGGGTGTCATATCCACAGTAATTACTTTTAGCCTTTCTAATAATGTTGTTTACGTGGGTTTGTTGGTCAGTAAGTTAAACATGTTTGTCTAGACCATAGACAGTATAATAAGAGGATGGCACCTCCAGGTCTGAAAAGTGAAGACAATACAGGAGTGCCTCAAACTGCATTTTACATTATTCCCAGCAGGGGGCAACCCCACTGAATGCAAAAAGATGGCAGATGTAGACAAAGCTAATGAGGAAATGACTCTATTTTTCACTTGATTTATATACTCAGTTAACACTGTCCTAATGAGTTTATGTTCTCAGTCCCTAATGATACTGAAACTTGGATTAAAATGCACCGGATGCAAACATTCATCTTAATGGTGAACTATGGGAATTCACTGGGCACTTGCCCCATTTTAAAGTCAATGTACAGAAGTCCAATGCTTCAATATATGATAAAAGTAATGACAGTCCCATTAGCCCCAGCTGCTCTCCTGACTAACATCTGTTCTTAATAGGCATTTAAACAACACTATTAAAGTTTGAAAATTTTACCATTACTAACCAGGCTGCCACGTTTTGATAGTTTATTTTAGTTTTACTTTTTATTCCTTTATTTTACCCACTGCACTATTTTATGTCTTAGATTTTAACTAGTTTTCAATATTATCATTTTGCAAACATATCTGCAGGAGCACTGTTAAAAGGAGCTCTAAATCTAAGAATCTGATTGCCAGTGACCACTCAACTGTGTCTATTTCGTACATTTTGTGTGGTGGATGAAATTAGTGCCGATAATAAAAGTGGTCCATGTGAATTTTTAAAAAGTAACTGGAAAACAGTCTTTGTCAAGTCTACATTGGCATGTAAAAAAAGAAACTGAACGTGTTACATTTTAGAACAGAGCCTGGTGCTGTGGTAGATGGTTAGTGGTGTTAATTTGTGTTAGCACCTGCCACCCCCAAGCAGTCAACTTAGGAGAAACACTGATGACAAGTAAAGAACTTATACTTTAATGAACTTGAACCGTACTTTGTGCTAATTAGCAAAGGTTAGCATGCAAACAACTTGAACTTAATGCTAAGCTCCACTCTATGCAAGCTTTTGTCCAATTTGTAGTTCATGATGCACAGTATAAACATCATAAATCAAGTCATGTCTTCCCAGCATTATGAAGTCAGGAGGCACTCTCACTCTCTTCTTATCATCATCACAAGAGAAGACAAATTTTACAAGATATGAAATTAGTTGTGCTATGCATATGTAATGTATACTGTTCGGTTCACAAAGGTTTACAGCACAGCACTTTTAGAGGTGGCATTCCCCCAGGACTAATTATGCGCTGGGATCAACTGATTAAGTATGGTGAGTATATTTGTGTGGGCGTATAGGTTCAGACAGAACACATTAATGAGCATCACAGACTCACAGACTCAGTCGTGGAAATGTGGCTGACAGGAGAATGACTCATAACTGGTTCGTCCAGCAGAATAAAAAGAGGTGCTACATTTTGAATGCTCTTATATAATTAAAAGAAAGATCAAATTAGACTAGACCGTCTTTGGACAAACCCTGAACACATTAAAAATTAGGACAGAAACTAGTCAGTTCTTGCAACTAATGATTGAAACACACCTCCCACGACCTGCTCCCTCCTTCAGCTTCTTTTTTCTCATTTTCTCCCCAATCCAGCCACCTCAATAGGAATTAATATGCCCAACCTCTCTTTATTGTCTCTGTATGTCGAACAGTCCCATTGCTGGGGCTCAAGGCAGGCAGGGTAGGCAGGGTGAGTCAGTGTGTTGGTAATGGATAAGGGGGACCCCAGACGTGAAGTTTAATTACTGTGGTTTAATAGAGCGAGTCGCACAGAGAGCCTGCACTCCAGATGAGAGAGGGAGAGAGGGCTGAAGGGGAGGGGAAATGTCTTAATCCAGCGAGAAGAAGAGCAAAGCTTAGGGAAGATGGAGGAATGATAGCAAAGGGAGTTGCAAGAGATGGATTGACTGAGGGTAATGGAAAAGACAGGGTGTTGTAATGTCAGAGAGGCAAGATTTGGAACTGATAAACAGCTTGGGTTGTGATGAAGAATAGCAGAGGAGGGAGACGAAGATTAATGGCAGGAGTATAATAAATTTCTACTTTAGCAGACCATCCAGAACGCTTTGTGAGAAACAAAACACACCAAAGGTAGCTGTGCTTCCTACCTTGGTGGTCCACAGAGGGTGCAGAGGCATGGAGGATCTTGGGTATGGAAAAGCCCATGTCTAGTTCTGTCAAAGTCAACTCATTCATAACATACGGCAGCTGAAACACAATCAAACAAACAAACAAAACAATGATTTAGACAAAAACTCAGGAAATACAGCCATACGAGACACAAGACTGTCTTTTGAGATCACCACACTGAAACATCAAGACACATCACTTCTACCAGTGCATACCCGGATCTTACTGAGCTTCATTTGGATCTTTTTGGAGACTACATTGGCCCAGTACTTCTCTCCCAGGAAGTCCCAGAATATTCTCCCCAGAAAAGCATTGACCCAGGCCTCAGGCTCCACAGTCTCCTCTGAACTCCTGGGTATCTGAAGGACACACATACAGGAATGAGCTGTAGCTTTAATCTTCATGACATAAAATGAAGCCAGTAGGTTCTAGTCAAGAATAATAACAGTCAATGTCAAGCCTGGGTTTGATCCAGACTTCATCATCTCCCATAGCCAGATTAGTGGGGCCATGGGGCACAAACTGACTGTTAAGCCCCATTTAACCTCCCCCTTTATAACTTGCTCTGTCTTCTACCTTTTTGGTAGTTTTCGGGCTGCTCTCGGGGCTGTGTCCAGCACTGTCAGTTGCAGTTGGGCTTCGCTGTGGTGCCTGGGGGTTGACGTATTTGGCCATGTAGACGTTATAGTCCAACAGCATCTTCTGCTTCATCCCTCCAGTAGGGCCACAGTAGAGTGCAGAGGGGGTCTCTCTGTGACGAGACTGAGACAGCTCCTCAAGGCTCCCGCGGCTGCTGCTCCTGCTGTCAGCCTCCAGGCCTCCTCCAGACTGGGTGCTGCTACTGCGGCTGTGGGAGGGCAAGAAGGCTAAAAATGGAAAAAGGGGGGTGCAGGAGTGTGAAGAGAAAGGGGAAGTTAATGTGATACAAATATGAGGCTAAAACATTTTCACATTTAGTCCAATCAATCCATCGTATTTCACTTACATAACGTATGCTCAAGACTTTGGTTGGTTAGCATCAACATACAACATACTGAAAATGAAACTATGAATCAGCATGCTTTACACCAGATGGCACACAGCATCATCTCTCTGACTCATATTAGCACTCAACATCAATGCTATGTATATTCACAAAACAGTTTGATATTTATATCATCTTTCCAGTAATCCTGTTCACCCTGGACTGCCTTTATCAGTGTACCCACACAGGGCTAGTGTTTCCCTTTGAATTGAGCCTTATCCTTGCAGGATAATATCCCACAGGAGAGACTGGTGCTATAATATGCTGCCTCACTGTGCATGTAATCCTGCTGACCCATTCACACTCATCTGTTCGCTCAGTTGAGGGGATTGGCAGTCCCTAAGCTGAGGCTTATGCACAGATCTGATGGCTATGCAGTTACATACTCAAGAGAATGGCTATTCTGACTGTGGGGAGTGATGTGTGTCTTTCCAAATACAGTATGTGTGTGCAAAGGGTGGGAGAGACAGATAAACCCATCCACTGTACATGGTGTTTGTCTCTTTGTGTGAGACACTGAACAGGGCTCAGTCGAACACTCACCACTCTTGCAGATGCTGGGCAGACTGCCGCCTCTCGCTTCTGACTTCATCCGGGACGCCAGGAGAAATCTCCGGAACCACTCTTCTTTTTCCCGACCTGTCCTCCCAAACAGGTAGATTGTCAGGTCCCCACCTCCAGACGTTGGTCTTTTGGATTCCTCCGATGATCCTGATGCTTCAGCTTTCTCGCATTTGTCCGTTCTCTCTAGCTTCTCACACAGCCCTGTTAATTTGTCCTCCCCACCTTCGGGTCTTTCCCCCTGGGCCTTGGACATGAAGTCTTCCTGCTTGGCCAGCTCAATGCAAATGGGATACTTCTTGTTCCAAATTCTTTTCCTAGCCAAGCTTTGGGGCACAAGCTGGATCTATTGGGAGCATATGAAGCAAGTTCATACAGTCAAACACAAGAAGATCACATGTTCTAGCAGTAGGAAAATAAGGACAATCAAAAAAATTTATTGTCCCAAAAGCACACAGAAATAACAAATAGTACATAGCAGACTTGCCCCAGGGTGTGAGCAACTGAACACTTATAAAACAGTAACAAAAGACAGAAAGGAACAATGTAGGCAGAAATACGAGTGAAAATGAAACATCCATTATGTATTCATACTTGTCTAAACCAAAGGTCAATTTTGTTTGATCAGCAGTGTAAGAACCCGTCATTTGTTTTGTTAATGATGAAAGTAGCGAGCGTAGAAGCCGTGTTGGAAAGGTTACTTATGAAATGTAACAGGTCATAAATTACTAGTTATTCTGCAAAGAATACAGTAAGATATAAAAACCATTTAAATCACTTCATCAAAATAATGTAATTAATTAGATTTGATCACTTTTTGTTTATCTTTCAAACAAATGTTTGGGGTTTTGAAACTTTATGTTATATGACTGACAGCTGCACAATAACTGCCTGTAAATGTTTCCTCAGGTTTGATCATGTGGATTTCAATGGTGACAGCATTTTTAACCTGGTAAAGAAGCTTTATGCTGTAAAGTCATGTTAGAGCCCTTTTCTGGTTTTACAAAGACATTATTGTTAAATTTCCAGCACTGAAAGGGGTTCTTGTCCCTCTGACAACATGATATGATTGACTGAACAAAGACATGGCAGACTCAGGCTACCCCGGGCAGTGTGGATTGATATGATTAGCAGACAAGATGTGGTGCAAATCAAACAAGAGAACAATCAAAAACATTGCCCAAAAATTTTTAAGCATCACAGTGTTACACAATATGTTGTAATGGTAAATGCTATTCAGTTCACATTCATTCAAGCATAAATCCTTTAGCCTTTAACAGTGCTAAAATACTAGCATCCCATTGTTATTTTGTTCTCTGGGGGTGTTTAAAACAATCAGAGCTTGACTGTGAATGCACGTTTGGGGGACGTTATTATGTGTAATCCAGCATCTATAAATGCAGGCAGGCAACATTCAAGACAGACTAAACATCACAATAATGATGGTGAAATGTCACTTTAGGGAGCCATTCAGTTCCAGGAGAAGGAGAATAGAGTCGTTTGTACACATGAGGACAACCATAATGACCCCTCTGCTCTGTGATACACTGACATTAGAAATGTGCTTTTGCTGTCCTGCCTCCGGATATACCGAACCATCAAGTCAGCACACTGATACACAAGACACACAGTTGTTTGTCCAGGGTCAGCGACCTTTGAAGTTCACATGTTTACACACAGTATGTGACTCTGAGTAGCTTTGTCACTGAACATGAACTGTTGGCAAGCATGCACTCAGGCACAGCAAATATGAGGGGACGTGTGCTCGGTGTCACTATCTGTTAAGCACACAAATATGCTGGCGAGCGAATTTGAGACACACACAATTAACACATTAACGTCCCTCTCTCACAAGCAGGCAAAGAGACACATGACATCTCTTTTCCATTCGGCATTACCCACATGTACGCACAACCACCTCACCTTGCTGTCTGTCAGGTCGTAGATCTTCTGGCTGATGTAGGTGACGTCAGGTTTTGGTTCGTTGTGTGTGGCACGGCGGGAGATGTTACGGTTGGGCTTGGACAGACGCAGGACGGAGCCCTCAAGACGGACGTAAACAGAGTGGGTCAGGGTGGCGTGGTACATCTCCGGGTCGTAGCTGTGGATTTCATTCATCCAGCCCTGACAGATTGATGAG
>JAPZDZ010000009.1:11407011-11421968 GCA_029783805.1 Acanthurus tennentii | reverse complement strand
TAAAGAAAAAGAAACAAAAATGGGTCAATTATCACTTATATAACAGGGGCTCGGCCTTTAGTAAGGTTTCAGTAGCTCCCTCTACCTCTCAAAAGTTATTTAACAGTATGACTCACATCAAAGCACTCAGGACCCCTGCTGCTAAACTCAAAGGCCAGACAGCCCATCTCCACTCTGACGCTCTAATAACCATCCCTTTATGAAGTTCATAAAAACCACTCCTCACTAGATCACTGCAGATGGTGGGCCAGACTAATAGCTGGAACAGTAGCACCGACTGCCACCTTGCTTGGACTCCTTTGAACTGAACCGTACGCAGATTGAACAGGGGGGCAACCATATGCATGTTTCTGTGTGTATTTGAAAGGACTCAGTCTCGTAGTGTATATGTGTACGTGCACGTGTGTGTGTGTGTGTGTGTGTGTGTACTTGTGGGTCCTCATCCTTATCCTGTCACAGCAGGGGAGAGACATGAAAGCCTTTCTACAGCGTTTGGTAATTGCGAAGACCTCCGTTCTGCCTAAACAGCATAAGAGACGACAACCTCATCAGGACACAGCGAATCTACACACACACACACACACACACACACAAACACAAGTTGTACAGATGGGCGCACACCTTTGGGGCAGCTGACCAATCAATAGTCTTGTAAAAGTACACAGAAAAGTGTACAGGGTGCTTTTTCTTTTCCACACAGGCCTGTCTTTGTTGTGTGTAACCTTTTGATCTAAATGAGAAAAAAGGGGGGGGCTTAGGTAGGCCAATGTGTTTGAGAGGGAGGTTATGCTAAAAGGGGTAGAGGGGGGTGAGTTGCCACCTTTTCATCTTACCTCTGCTCTGTTCTTATAACGAATGTCAACGCTGATAACAAAGCCTCATTTGCATATCATAATCCCCATCTCTCGACCTTCTGATCAGGTGAACTTGGAAGCACGGCTGTGTTCTTTCAAAAAGAGAAAAAGATAGAGAGCAAGGGAGGAAAAAACTCTGTTCACTTTGAAAGCTGTTTGAAGTTCTCTGCCAGAGTTCAAATAACACTAAAACATGTGCATGGCATTGAGTGGCTGATTTGTATTAAAAAGAAGAAAGGCGGAGGGATGGAGGGATGAAAGGAGGTCAGGGAGGGGAGACTGAGTGAAGTTTCTGGAGCTCATAAGGCCAAAATCCTCAGGATCTCATGTCACAGAGAAGCAGACCCGCATGTATTCAATTTTTTCAACTTAAACACTATGTGAGTCTGGCTTGGACAAAATTATGTTATTTTGTTCTTCAAACTTTGTTTTAATGTTGTGTTTTAATCTTGAATGGCAGGGACTGGCAGTTGAAAAGTAATCTCATGTTATTGTGATCACCACAGCAGCTTTTTTCCTTTTTTTTTCCCCATTCAGGCTTCACACTGACAAACAGCTGAGCAAAACTCCACCGCCAGGCTTCAAAGGGTCTGCTGCTGGGCAAGTGAAAGAGGCGTGGACTTATGGGACGGCTTACTGCAGAGGTCAAGGTGTATGTCTGCGTGTGTGTGTATGGTGTTATTAGCAACCCTGCACGTCATAGCAACAGATCCAAAGGTCACGGACCACCCCAACTGTGTGTTCACACACTTCATCATCTACTGCCGCACTGATCAATGGTGACTGGACTGTTCATGCAGGACAGAGGGTTTGGACAGCTACCAACATGCTACGTTTCTGCCTTGTGTCTGTCAGATATTCCTTCTTGGCTTAAACACAGTGTTCTCAGCGGCCTACGGTTTCTGAAACCCGGTTGTGAAGACCAGACGTCCTTTCCCATGAGTGAAGAGGGCCTCCAGCAGAGATGCTTCAACTCCTCCACATTCTCATAGTCCTTCGTTTGGCCGGAGTTGTAAAGCTGGGCCCTGGGAGTCGCCCGCCTCCGCTCTGATCCACTCAGCCCAGCTCTGCAGCAGAGGCTGTCCTGCCAGCTCCTTTATCCCAGCTACCGCACACCCAGGGCGGGCAAAGCCAGACTGACAGTCCCCCGCTGCCTCCAGAGCCTCCGTCTCATTTCCCCCTGTAGCTGCCCACCACCCCTCTCAGCTTTTCAATCTTCGAAGCAATTAGGAGGAGATCCCTTTCTTTTGTCGTCTATCCGTGGAAAGAAGAAAAGCGAGAGAATGAGAAAAAAAGATGAAGGAGGGCCAAGTTGTGGTGGTGGTGGAGCTCAGGCCTAGCCAGGAGCCACTTGTGAAGCCCTGGGTATTAGGACTCACATGGTTTGTTTGGAAAGGCTTCTCCAGGGGCCAAAGTGGGATTACGTTGCAGATTGCAAGTTCCCATGGAAGGGGCCTATACCAGTGAGGGCTTTGGTGGGTGGGTTTCAGGTTGGGGGCCATAGAAGAGGTCTTTATGAGTTTGGGGTCTGTCTGAATGGAAAGGGCCAACTCCCAGCATGCTAGCCCTCCATATTAGATGGACACAGAGAGGCTATTGAAGTTACTCAGACATCCCCCCTTTATTTCTATCCTTTTCTCTCCCTCTCTCTCTACTCTTGAAGGCTTAGCTGTTTGCCAGTCAAGAAGGGAGTTAAAGACTGTTATGGTGGTTGAAATGATTCTTGTGTTCATTTCTGAGATGGAAATACAATCTAGGATTTTGAGCAAACATACTATGATATAACTGTTTGAGCCCAGTGTCTAACATTAAAGTTTTTCGACATTTATTGTGTGAATCTGGGATTACCTTTGATAATGTCAATAATGCCAGTTTCAAAGGATTTATCAATCAATTACTCAACATTTTTAGCGATACATGATAGTTTTCAAATGTGGATTACATTTTTTTTAATCACAATTAAGTATTTTGTGCATATTTTATAAAGCCCAACATTTGACAGGATTTCAACTGAAACGATCAGATAAAAGAACCCTCAAAGGAAAGAAGAACAACACACAATCATACCAACAGAGAAAGAGGATATAAAAGGACCTGAGGGACCCTGGTGAGGCCTCTGAAGCTACTCCATACTGATTTATTTTCTAATGTGTGATCAGATGCTGAAGACTATTAGTTAAATTTGTCGAGGAAAATCGCAGAACTGCAACAGAGAGCCTCTAACATAGCAATTTTTGAAAAACAAACAAACAGCAACAACAGCAACACTCAACTTCAGCGCTAAAGTTCTGTGTTTCGAACTTAGATGATCAAATCCAGGAACTGGGGTGTGCAAGACACGCACCTCTAGAACAAAACCTTGATCTGTGGTAGTCATGAAGTCACAATCATGTGCCCAAGGACACATCCAACTTGGTGGTTAATTTTGTTTATATTTCAAGATATAATACAAAAAATATATAAACAAAAAAAACCCTTAAAAGTAAATGTCAAAATACCAATGTCATCCATAAAGAAAGGCATTTAGTTTGCCAACATCCGCTTTAGTCTGAGTCAGTGTAGCAACTCTAATGATTTCTGTGTAATGTGTGATTGAACTGGAAGATCTCTCTTTGTTGTAGTTTTTGCTCTCAGTTTTTGATGTGGGAAAAACTGCATTATGCCTGGCACATTTGCTATGTGAACTCACCATCATTAACACATCCACTGAAAACATCTTTCTATTTATTCAGTCATACATAGATGTTTGGTTTGACATTATCTGCACAGTCGGACCTTGTGGCTGGCATTATTTAACAAACAACTAAACTCTACAGTCTAGGTAGATTAAAGGAGAATGGCAACTTAAAATAGGTCAGAACAACTATAAACAGGGTGAGCTTGAAAAATACAATTATTTTTTTAAGCTCTTTTTTAACATTGTGAAATTGGTATATTGGGCCCTCTGTGGAGGCACCTACCATCACCCTCTAGTGTTGAGATTTTGATACTACAAAATGTTGCTAGGACTAACTAACAGTTACATGACTGGATCTTCTCCAAAACACTGGCTGAATTTTCAAACACACAGGCAATATAAAGGAATGTGACAAAGTAGATTTACTAAAGTACTATACTTTAATACAAATTTGACATACTTGTACTTTACTTGAGTATTTTAACTCACTCTTGCTTTATACTTCCACGCTAGTAACAAAGCTGTTTTTTAAGGGACACCCAATTGTACAGATACAGGTCAGTATAGTCAAAAGCCTGACATTTTAGAGGACATAAGAAAGTGTGAGACATAGGTAAGAGACCTGAATACTTCTTCTATCACTTTGTACAGGTATAATTTTGAATAAATGACATTTAGGATGGGCTGTATAATTGAAAGCGCAGAAAATAGAATAAATAATGGTTTAAAAATCAAAGGCTTCAATTTGCTAATCAAAAAGCTTAAAGATGAAAACAGACAAGCTGATGATCTAATACACTGACATTCTGATTTTGCTAATGATCTGCTGTACTCTACACATTAAGCCTAGAGCTGCTTCACTGTAATTATAATCATAGCTTAAGAGAGCAAAACAGCTTCAGTGCAAAATGAAAAACCCTCATGAAATTATGATGAGAACTTTCATTTCACTTAACCTGACTCAATACTCTTAGTTTATGTAAGAAATGCTTGAGCTCAGGCTGAGTATGTGAATCCCTTCACCACATTCATGGATCAGCATCATTACTCTCCACTCCAGATGTCTTTCAAACCTTACTCGTCTTCCACCTGCCCTTCAATCTCTTCTGTCACCTACAGACCACCCCCCCCAAACCCTGCAGAACCCTATCAGTCTCTGTCTGCAGACCAAACAGCATCTCTCTTCTTCTATTCTCCCCCAACCCCCCTCCAGCTATATCCCTTTGAGCTGTGCCGCTGCTATGCATAAATACATAAATCTGGTGTCAGTGTATGCATGTGTGTGTGTGTGTGTGCTTGTGTGCTTGTGTGGTGGGGGATGTCGACATATAGACGACGGGCCGGCAACCCCACAGGCAGACCCCCTTTCATGTGTCAGCAGATCACAGACGCTCAGTGTTTACACACCAGACTCATCGAGACACACAACCAGACCCCTCCCAAGTGTACCCCCCAGAAACCTGTCACCCTGGCTGGGGGAGCTCAGGGACAAAGGCTGGGAGTCAACCTGGAGGTGGTGGTGCCAGACCGGCTCTCAGATCTGACTGACTGCCATGGACCTGATGGTAGATACGACCAGAGGTCAGAGGTCAAAGGAGCCATAAAAACAAAAGTCAGCTGACCTCCTCCAGTTTGGCCCCATCTTCAGCTGCCAGGGAAAAGCATTGTGACTCGAGTGCCAGTGTGTGAATACATGGCAAAGGTTTATGTTTCATATGACTCCCATTTTCAGAATTACAAACTTCTCGGTGCATCGCACGAGAAACAAGCGCTAATTACAGATGGTTATTGGAACAATGTGAGTGCGTTGGTTACTTTTGAAATGAGTTTTAAAATGTTGTCAACTTTGACTACTTTCACACATAAAAGGTGTATCTCTCCATCAGGGCCTTCAAAAGTGACGACCGAGAAAAAAAGAGGAAAAGATCAAATCCAATCACAACAGCATGAAGATAACATCTCCACAGATTCATCTTTGCTTTCCATAAAACAGCTGAATTCAACTTAAAGTGCTGCGATAACAACCGCGAATCCTTTTCTTCCATCCTGAAAAAAAAGTAAAAAAAAAAAAAAAAAAACGAGACTAAAAGAAAAGAGCTGAAAACAACAAAGCTAAAGGAAGCATTTTATCCTGCTGTGTTAAATTGGGTGTGACTATGAACGATTCGGAGGCCCTGAATAGGATGAGAAAATACACCCACACACACATACGCACACATACACACACAACAAAAACAAATTAACATCTAAAATGCTTCTGCTCGTTTCAACTGTTCACTTCAAACCATCATCAGGCCTCTAATGGGGGCCAAGTTCAAAGCTCCACTAGACTCCTGCTGCTTTGCTGAGATGGAGGAACAACACTTCCATCTCCCTCTCCCTCCCTGTGTTTGTTTATCCTTTGCTTTGCTCTCTTTCCACCCTCTTCTTCCCTACTTCGTTCTCTCTTTCTCTGCTTCCCTTCCTCATTTTTTCCTTCACAAGACCCCCCCTCTTTACTTAGCATCAACTTCTCTTCCTTTTCATCGCCTTGTCTTCTGCTCTTGCGCTGTCTCCTTCTCTTTCTTTTTTTTTTTTCAATATTTGATTCTGCGGTACACTTCGCTCTCTTCTTTTTCTTGGATTCTCCCTCTTTGTATCTCAATCCAGCTTTCATCACATATGCCAGTCTTTCAAATATGACAGACATTGATCAGCACGCAGTAGCAGGGGATGCTGTCCTGTTGCAAGTTTGTTCAAAAAGCCCACATCTAACCCTGGATACCCAAACAGAGCCTTGAACAGCAAGCTCTCAAAAGAGAAACACTGGTCCGAGATAGACAGTTGCTCTGCACTGCCCTGCAGATATCTGCCAGGATCAAAAATCCTTCCCGTCTACCCCTCTTTCTCTCCTCTCGCCTCTTTCTCCCCTTCTCCCCCCCTTTTCTCTTTCAAAGATGGCACTTCCACAAATGTTTAACTCCAGCTATCTGCTCATTAAGAGGTCTTCAAAGCCTTCCATTGATGTAAAAGCATCCATTTGAATTTGTAATCACCCTTTGCTGTATGGCTGCTGCGCTCAGCGTAATTTCCCCCGGATTTTCTGATAGCCGGCTCAAAGAGCGAACAACCCGTTTTCTCCTCTCTGAGTAGCGGGAGAAAGAAAAAAAAAAAGGACTTTTATCGAACTTTTGGAAGCAGGGAAGTGTATTTATGAAGAGCTAGGGTTTGTTTATATATGCTGACAAAGAAAGTAAGAATATATAGAAATTCATTCTGCCGACAACGCTCACAGGAAGATAAGAGCGGTGAGAAAAACCACTAGAGCTGGATAAGGTTTGTTTGAAGATTAAAGTTCTGTCTTTGTCATAGAACAGGCTATTTTCTTGAAAGGCACTTAAATGGCCCAGAAATTGGCTTGTCTACAGGGAGCGCCTTTAACTGATATTGCTTTTAATGGTTGGTATATATTTTTAATATTCTAGTGCACAAACTTTTCAAGTGTCTGAGGTTGTGAGAAAACCTGCTTTGCCCACATGATACATTATAAAAAAAAAATTGCCGAGCAACACATTCGGTAGCGACCTGAATGCATATTTAGCTCAAACATCCTCTGTGCGTTGAGATGATGGAGAGCCGAACTCTCTGTCACTCAATCACGATACCAAGAAGAAGAAAAAATTGGAAATAACGGCAAAAAAAGAGAGGAAGAAATCCGTCAGATCCTTGAGGCAGAAGAACATACCTTTACATCTGGATTTCCACACAGGAAGGAAGTGTTTGAAATCTAATACATAAACATTATTCCCCCGACTCGCCAGTTTTCCCTTCACCTGCGGAAAAACAGGCTCGTCTTCTGAGCCACTTTGGGGAACTTTTTCACAACAGTCCTCCTTCAGTCGGTTCAATGAGAAAGCTGACTGGGATTTGGCTCCTGCCATGTTTCATCAAACACACTTGTCTTCAGCCATCGCAGGCCTGTCTGTCAGTCAATCAGCTGCTCATAAACAGCACTTCCCTCAGGTTTCCACTGCTGTCTTCTGAAATGTGGATATTAAGTTTAAGTCAAAAAGAATTTAAAGTAAAATCCCCAGGACTCAAAGCTAAAGACAACTGGGAAATGAGTCTGCTGATGCTAATAAAAGAGAATTAAATGTTTAGGCTACTACAGCTTTGCAATGGGAATATAAAACTAACATTAAAGAGAAACTTAGTTTCATTGCAACATTTGTTTTCCTTTTGTGGCTAGGTCGTTGTAAATTTTGTACTCATCAAAGTTAACTGCTGATGTCTCAAGCATCAAAGAGGGGTCAGATGATCATGAGGGTTTAAAGGTTTTAAACGAACCTCAAAGCCAGTAAAATCTATTTGGAAGAGAAAGCAAAGGTGAGTGGTCAGATTACAACACAAACTGTTCACAGGACACATCCATCACAGCTTATGGGAGACTCTTGACAGTCAAGGGTCAAGTAAATGAGGCTGATAGTTAAACTAGCATTACTGCTATCTTGCTAATTTGCTAGCAAGCACTATTAGCTGACCATACTGCCTGTGAGTTTGATGATATTATTTTTAGGGGTTTTAATTTTTTTTCAATGTTAATAATTAGTGAGATTTTAGTTTTCATTTCAATTTAAATATTAGAATACGAGTACTCAAACTAATGCTTAAATAATACAAATATTAACAAGTGGATGAAATTGCTAAAAACAATATATTAATGTTCTTTTGATCAGCCTGATCTCTAGGAGTTTGGTAACAGCACTTCAACTTGTGTATTTACTTGTGTGTGTGTGTGTGCGTGTGTGTGAAGTGAACTGCTGGCAGACATGTCACCAGGACCATTGACTCCAGCCTAATCCCTTCCTGATGGCCCTTTCTTCGGGCGCAGATGGAGACTAGGGGCTCTTGACCTTTGACCCGTGCTACTAAATCAAATCATTCGTTGGCTGTGAGGGCCACAAGGCCCCGGGACTCCACAAGGCAGACGGGCAGCTGCCCACACACAAACACATACACATACAACTACATATGTTTGCACTATTTTTGCACACACACCGAGCAGTGCACAAACAGAAACGCTTTCATGCACAGACCTGTATACAGCAATGTTTTTCCATTTATGACACACAACAAAACACAAACAGGTCAATACCCTTTGAAGCACTTGCAGGGACACACAGATCGATGTGTATACACGAATACAGACACACCAACACACACAACGCCACTAAATAATATTCTTTTTTTTTCTTTTTTTTAAAGTATTCTCTGTCATCTGTGTCCTTTTACTCAGCCACATCACACACTTTCTCGAGCTCTCTCCTACACTTTGTTTTAAACTTCTCTTCTCTTCTCTTCCGTCCCCCTTTTCAAACCCTTCTGGTCTCCCTGTGATGTGGCTTCTCTGTTTCTGCTGAATAAAACACAGACTAGGAGAGAGAGGGAAAAGGAGGGAGATGAAGAGAACTGTAGACGGCAGAGAGACAGAAAGAGAAAGAGAGAGAGAGGTAGACGGTGAGAAAAAGACAGAAACAAGAATGGGAAAGCAAAGACTTCTTTTCTTCAATCTCCATTTTTTTTATGGGGTAAAATCAACAACACTGCCCACCCTGCTGCTTGTCACTAAAAATATGCCTCAGCTACGTCAGCTGAGGTCATGCAATTTACAGTACGTTTTAGTTATAAGCAGCTCCTTTTTGCAGTAAATATGCATGTCTTAGTCCATGGTGAATAAATACTCGAGGTGGGGTCTTTATAAAGTTGGATAATCAGTACACGTTCCTTTTTTTTTTTTCCCAGGCGTTTCGGACCTGCTGTCACGTAGCATCTTGAGGAGCCTCACACACAGTGACTAACATACCTTTGAAACTCAACTTTGAACAACTGCTTTGCATGAGAAGCAGGCGAGCAGAGTTGACATGTCGGCTGGGTTCCCTCACACCGACGTGCTGCTTGCCCACGCTGCGCTCCTACGGAGGTCCTCCTCACTTTGTTGTCCTCACAGCAGGCACCTGCATTCCTCGCATAGCTGTCTCCAAAGTTTCAAGAGCAGCTCGCTATCTCTACGTCTGCTGGTCTCTATCTCTCTCTTTCTCTAGCTGCTAAGACCTCCATTGCCTTGTTGCCTAGAGACGAAAAGGAGCAAGAATGGGGACGACGGATAGAGAGGAAAAGGGGGCCTTACCAGAGGAGGATGAAAGAGGAGAGAGATCAGAGGGGAGGACAGGCCAGCAGGGGAGTGATGAAGTTTGTTTGGGATACGTTTGATTTTTTTTTTTTACAGCCATTGTGCGGTGCCAGTATCCTCTCTGTAGTGCTTGGCTCCAAGGAAAATGGTGGCTTCTGAAGGTGCTAGTTCACATTTTTTAAGCTAAATGGGGAAATACATACGTTAGATTACTGATAATGTTCAGTTTCCGAGAAGTCTAGGTTTCAAAGAAAAGTTGACAGGCATCATTCTAATCTAATCTATCCAGTAATATGTTGTGTGTTGTGACGTGAGAATATAAACTGGGTTTGAACTGCATTATTACCTAATCTTGTGGTATAGGGGTGCTTAGTTAAAACCCAGTTTTAAAGGCCTTTATTATTTAAGCTTCTTCAGGTGGCTTGTTTAATGAATTACTTTTTGATTAGTCACGTCATCACATACCACTTAAAAAAAGAATAAACAGTATATTTTGTTCCAATTATCATAGAGATCAAAATCTGTAAAAAACAAATAAACAAACATCAAGTTAAGAATATTTCATCATGCTGTCTTATATCTTAAATGGTAATGATGTTAAATCCCTGGGTCCATTTATTTGCAAAATTCATTCATTCATCAAATTAGGATGTTTCTAAGAGAAGCTACAAAAACTGCAGTCATGTAAAGTCATTTATGCTAAATGTTTGGTTTGATCAACCCCTTGCTATAAAAAAAGACTTCTTTTGGAACTCATCACTTTGTATTCAGCAAGAATGAGAAAACAAAGGGCCTTTTGCAAAGCATTCTGGGATTTGTAGGAATCATGGTATAAGAACATAAGCAATGAGGGAAATTGTAGAGAAAAAAACTCAAGTACAGTCTCAGATAAATTTCACTAAAAAGGAACATTCAACAACATATAAGCTTTAGGGCGACGTGAGATTCTGTGAATTGGTAAAAAAGTTTATTTTTAAATATCTGAGCACTGATGTGAAAGAAAGGTTAGTGGGTACAGTATGGTCAGATCTTTTGCAGTTAACACACTTTTTACTTTGAGGCAGCAGAGTCATGATGTAAAACATACGCTCCCTACTGGCACGCAGCAGGGGAAGGGAGTTGTTGTGAAAGCCTGTCATTTTGAAAACAAATCCATAACAAACTTCTAAAACTCATGTTCCATGGTTACAAAACACACACACACACACACACACACACACACTATTTACCACTTTGCTCCGTCTGAAGCCGTTTGTGTGTGTGTGCGTGTTTGTGAAAGAGAGAGACACAAATTTTCCTTCAGGACTCTCAATATTCCCGTTTCCTCCTTGCCTCTCTTTGTGCAGCCGTCCGGGCTTATTTATCTTTCCCTCCTATCCCAAACACGAGAACGCTCCCTCTCGCTCTGATCTCGCCTGCCACCCTGATGTGTGCACACACAACGACCCCCTTGAACCCTAGTGCTCGCTCTTTTAACCACCCTTCCTAATTAAACCTCAACCCTCTTCAGCATCTTTGTTTTTTTTCTCTCCTTTTGTGCTCTGAGCATTACTTTGGGGCAATGAGGACGTTTGGTTAAATGTCCTGTGCCCTCCGTGACGTCATCAGCTGTTGTTCTGTCACAGCTCCTGAGGTTTGCCTTTGAAGCCAAAGGCTGCTCGTGGAGACGCATCTGATGGCTTTTGCCCTCTCTTTCATTCGCTCGCTTTCATCCCTCTGTGAAGCAACAGACATCAAGGGAGATTCCTAACAAGCATATTATTTAGACAGTGATGTCATGGCCATGGGGATGTTGTGTTATGTCTGAGGCCAAGCAGCACCGGAAGGGAAAAAAACACAGGTTTTAGACGTGGTTAAATCTGGCTTTAGCAACCAAAACATAATGACAGTAGACAGTTATATCATAAACTGCTCAGTTCAGCTTTTTTTCCCAGTCTCTTGCTTAGAGAGCGCTGAGGAAAATGCATCTGTGCAGTTTACACGATGAAGCTTTGAAATTCCATGGATAATATCCTTGTTTTGACCGATGAGATCATTATTAAAGCTGCAGATAAAGGCCGACCATAATGTTCTGCTCTGACTAGAGTACTTTAAAGTAACTCTCAGCAGCACTGTGGTCTTTGCATGGCAGCCGCCCACGTCCAGATCACAGTCCACGATAGAGGGACGGCTGGATCAGCAGTGTGCCCACCCTGAATAAGGCCTCTATTGTTGGCTGCAGGTGTGTGTTTGTGCGTATCAGTGGTACTTGGCAGAGGGGAAGGGAGCAAAGCAAGGAGGGTAAGTGAACACCTTTAGTCGGTGTGTGCAGGTGAGGGGTCAGGAGGGCACTGATGGAGTAAACCCTCAGAAAAAAATTGAGATGGGAAGACAGAAGGATAATGCTGATGTGCAAAGGTGGTGCAGATTTAACAAGCATGAGGAATTAAGAGGTTAAGGATAAAGACTGGAGCATCAGTGAAGTGTGTGGCAAGAAAATACCAGAGATTTTTTCACAATACCATAATGTGATCCATCATTGTAGATGATGTGTGCTTTACATTTGTCTACTTGACTCTTCACAAAATGTTAATTTAAACCCTTCATGTTTTAACTGTAGGCAATGATTTGCAAGTGTAATGTATGGACACAAAAAAGGGATTGAGGAGTCATATTTTAAAAAGAAATTTTTGTAGATTCTTTATAATCTTAGATTCAGATGCAGAAAATGACTCAGTCCAGATAAAGCAAATGTAGCACAGGACATCATATTTACAGGAGTGACATTGGCCTTCCAGCTGCCTAAACTTAACCCTAATGCAAAAGCTTTTCATTTAAACTAAGTATAATCTTTCTCGAAACCTCAAAGGAAGCATTTGAACCGACATAAACACTGTATTTGAAGATCTGTCATGTATCAACAACCAATCAATCAATCACGTGATTAATAATGTGCCTTAGAATTGCAGCAACAAAACTGCAAACAAAGCAAATGCCTTCCTAACTCTAAAGAGAAGAGGTAGTAAACTTTGTTAAAAAAAATGGACAGCCAAAGTAGTTCACAAACAAGTAGATTTCAGTTTCATTGTGGTGTGTTTTCTTCCTAAATGTGTTTCTGAAATGTTGAAAATCCCCCCTGAAGACGGACTGAAATCGGCCAGAGTGTCCTGCATGTTTCTGTGTCTGCTGAAACAATGTCTGATAATACAAAGAGTACAGCTGCTGAAGTTGGATGACCCTTTCCTTTAAAACCAAGACAAGCCTTTAAAAACGGCACGTACTCTTCAGCTGTAAGCATGCGCTGTGAGATACGAAGCATGAAAACAGGTTTCTGGAAAAGATAAAGAAGATAAAGGGGATATGTTTACAATCCTGCAGAGAAAAATCAAGGCCAAATATCTCAGTGTAAGCTACACCGAAACGTGTTGAAAAGTCTGCTGCTGAAACTTGGTATGTGCTGGCCGGAGGGAGGAGAGGAGGGGGACTAATTTGAGAAGATGAGAGGTGACACTCATCCTATCTGGCCAAACAGGTCTGGCACTGCTGCACACACATACACACACACACACACACACACACAAACACACAGAGGGGTAATTAAAGTGTTGGGTGACAGAGTGTCGCTTCCTTTCGCATCTCAAAGTTGGAGCCGCCATTGGACACTCTCTTTGGTTTTGCTTGTCTTCTTAATTCTATGTATCCTAGTCAGAGTGTCTGGTTTGCCGGCTGGGCAGACTGGCTGGTCAGACTGACAGTCTGACTAAATGTTCGCCTGACTGAAGAGTCGACCAACTGACAAGCTGGTGGGCTCCACTTCCTGACAATGCGGCTGCCTGTTTTTCTGAGCTGACTGCTGCTGTGATCATTGTTTTTTTCACGTGCATCCATCTTACCTTTATCGACGATTTAGAGAAAGCTGAGAGCAAAATGCACGCTTCCTTTAAGGCTTAAGGAATTGTGGATTTTTTTTTTTAAAGGGGGAGGTTGTGCCAAGCCCCAGCCAGAGCCAAGCCCTCGAGCCAGTATATTCTCACATTTCAGTCACCTGGAATGGGCAAAGGTGAGACAAGAGGTAGATTCACTACAAAGAGTAATGTGTGTGTGTGTGAGTGTGTGCATTTGTGTGTGTTCAGTTTGTAATTCAACCCTGCCAGATAGCTCCAGGGAGAAGGACATTCTCTGTTGTTGTTTCCCCTTTGCTGCATTCCTGCCTCCTCTTGACGTGTGGCACCAGAAAAAGTGAAGGAGGAGGAGGAGGAGGAGGAGGAGGAGGAGGGAGGAAGAGATGTAACAGGTTGTTTCATGCCAAACTGATCGCCTCCGTGCTCCCTCCCAGCAACGAATCACATTCATTCCAGCAGGCACCTGCTCTCATCAAGGCTGGAAAAAAAAAAAACCAACAAAAAAACAACACACAGACGTATGCACACACACTTGGTCTGCTCTGCCTCCTTTGAGCCACCTTCCAACCACACTGCTCCGCTGTCAGGACTCAGAGCAAACAAGAGTCTGGCCCGCTCTGAAGAGAGAGCAACACTCTATTTCTGAGTACAGTGGATGATGATGAGGCCACACAGAAGCTTTGTGCCAAGCGCTCAGGGCTAGGGAAGCCAAGAATATACAAAATAAAAGCAGAGCGTGACAGCAGGAAAAGAAGGTATGCTCAGGTATTGTTTGGAGTTGAGCCTACTGTTTGTGCAGCGGATTCAAAAGTTTGTTACAAAGAGCAAAGTAACTCTGCTCCTGAGGGAGGCTCTACATCCGCCAGCCTGCACTGAATTCTAATATCAGCTACTTAAAGTATGTAAATATACTACTTGAAACTGCAAATAGTATTCAAACTGTGTGCTGTGTTAAACTGTGCAAACGCTATGTATTTTGTATGTAATATGATCATTTATGGCTGAGGCCATAGCCAGGAATTTGGAATTACTGAGGTGATGAATCAAGTTTTGCTCAGTGCATTTCCACTCATTACGTAAAAACATTTGTTAATTAAACTGTTGTTAAATTTTTAACATTTTATCCCAGATTCTTTATGAATTTTGTTAAAATAAATGATTCAGCAGAACAAAATCTATGGCTATTGCCAATGTTCACTGCCAACATTGGATTCTTTATGTCATAGGTTCCTAACCACTTAAAAAAGAGGGTCAGGGTTAAAAAAGGTTGTTTTCCCCTCCTATGATTTTTGTCTGTTTTCCAACCTGTTTATCATCTTGTGACCCCTTGTGCGTTACAGTCTCTGGGAAGAAAACACTATTTTACACCTGCTTTT
>JAPZDZ010000009.1:11382374-11396811 GCA_029783805.1 Acanthurus tennentii | reverse complement strand
GTCTTTTAAAAACAGGAGCAATCCAATGTATTGTTCCAAGCTTACAGACATAGGATATCATCTTTACTGGCATTCTGCATGACTTCATCGCCCTATAATGCATATCTAAGTGATGCCTTTTTCCTCTCTACTTCATTTGAACAGTCTTTGAGATACAGCAAACCTGTTGATGTCTTTAAGGGGACAAACTTTCGTTCTCTTTACCAATCAGCCGTCATCTTGACGAATCAGCCAAATTGGCTGTGGTTAATACTAAAGGCATGGGTACTTATAATTGGTTAAAATAAAGTATAAGAAAGAATAAAGTCACATGATTGGTCAAATGACGGGGGATCAGCTACCACAGTGGCGCCTAGCCAGGTTCCAGACGAGGCCTGTTGGTTGACCACAGTCCCATGACTCTCGGGGTCGATGCCTGTGTGGAACAAATCTCATGGCTGATCCAGGTTCCAAATGAAGGGGTTCAGGACGCAAAATTGGGGGTCTCACTCACTCACATCAGTGGTGGAAGGATCGGAGTGCATTTAAATTAGGTTGAGGTTCGCGGTGACAGACGGTGAGCAGAGTCTTTTCCCATATCTTTAATGCTCAGTTGTGCTCTGATTTGATGTTTAAGACTCTGCATTAAACATTACTGTGTTCAAATTTATATTGCAATGATTTTTTAATTGATTAAATCTTTCATAGAAACCAATAGCATCTACTGAATAAAGCATTACCACTGTTTTGTAACCGATTTTTTTAAGGTGGTCAAGATCACATCTTTTGTACTACGACAGTCCATTTGGAAAGCAACTAGCAAAAGACTGCATATGGACGTCAAAACCTTGTCTCCACCAATCAAAGCGCATCTGTGTGATCCTTGTTCCACTTCCTCTTTTCCTGTTCCTGTGTGCCGTTGTTCACGGACAGACTTTGATCTCTCCTCATGTGGGTGGGACAGGTAGCAGACATTTGATATAATCGGGGGAAACAATAGGAGGCAGAGATGTGGACATGAGGGGCTTGAGGTGGCAAGTTGGCACAAAGTTGTGCCAATTCAGTGCAGACCACAGATGACTTTTTAAAGCAGTGAACAGTCAGTGGCCCAGATAGCTGTCAGTACTCATTGCACAAGAGGAGTGTCGCCTGAAGGAAAGAATGTATGGATGTGACATAAAGCTGGAAAACATTGGGTGATTGTGGTGATGTGGGGAGCTGACTGAGCCTGAAAATCAGACTGACATGTTTAAGCATTAAAAAGCTTATATACTAGCTTTATCTGGAGCTTTCAAAAGCTTCTCATGTTTTTTATAAGCGACGGAAGTTTGCTCAGTTGACTCATTATACCTTGGCTAGATACTATTTAGCAATTTTGTTTAACTTTGCGTATGAACATCACTCTTTGTATAGCTATATAGAAATGCTGATTTTAACTTATCCATCACCTACCCTATTCACCTGACTTTTCCCAACATTTTTCCCAACACAAAACAAGCGCACTAATATTTGGCAACCTTATCAAAAAGAAAAATCAAAGTCATAATTAAACACAAACAAACTCCTCTTTGTTAAAGTACTTTTTAGCAACCCTAAAGAACCCCAAATCCAGATATCTACCTAAATAGCACCTGCATGTTTGAATAGCAGTCTACAGTCTACCTAACCTTGTGCTCTCTTCAAAAAGATGACCCCATCCAAAATAGCCCTCTATACAAAGATCGGTTCATAAGGCTTTCTGACAGTGGAGTGCTGCTGAGTGAGAGCCTCTTAGTTCTAAAGAGTCCAAAGGATGGCCTTCAAGTGTATGCACTGACCTTTGCTGATGAAAGGGCTGAAAATGGTATTTTAACAATATCATGATGCCCTTTCAATATGAAAGGCAGCATAAGCAACACTGTTAGCCAATGAAACTTAAAAGGAGAGTGGGTGGCAGAGGAGCGCAGTGCAGCAAAATGTGTGTGAAGATATCAGTGTGCATGTGTGTGAAGCTATAAGCCATTACATGTTTAAATTAAATAAAGTATCACGTAATGTAGCCTGGTGTTAACAGGGATTCTTGGTTTCTTTACATCTCATACAAGTGGGGTCTCAGCTAATACTGCACAGAGTAAAAGCTAGAAAACACTGCTCAAGTAAAACATGATATTGCGATTGATATGCGATTTGGCATCCCCACAGTTTCTGAGTGCAACACAATTCTCATGAATACCAATCCTTGGTTTCTGTATCAGATGTAATGCACAAACAAAAAACGGCTGCATTGCAACAATTTATTGCCCGAAAACCTATGTCTTGTCATAAACATGCATGCTCAGACATTTTTTCAGGCAACAAGTTTGCACAAGAGTTGCGCATGACTCAGAACAGAAACATGCAGAGCTATACACCTGTACTGGAGACAATTTAAATACTGCTAACACATAAGAAATACAAATGGCTAAAACTCTATTAAAATGGGCTTATTCGGCTTTAAACAGAAACAAGCAAACAGTAGTGCTCAGTACTCAGATTCTGTACCTCATTACAATTTGGAGACACTGTACTTTACTTGAGTGTCTCCATTTAATGCCCCTTTTTACTGCACTACATCTCAGGCAAATTTTGTGATTTTACTCCACTACATGTATCTGACAGCTTTAGTTACTGTTTTTTTTTAAGATTACATTTTTTTTTTATTATTTCTGGGCAGTGAAAATTATACATCTACATCTTGTGATTTTGCGCTAAAATTATATTCTTCTTTAGTTGAATAAACTCCTTAAAACCCCGTTTGGATTTAGCTGCAAAATGTGTCATCACAAAGCTGAAACCAGGCTGTCTTTATGACTTTATAAAGATACACTTTTCTAATAAAAGAACAAATGATGATCTTGTAGAAAATAATTATTATTATATTTCTGTAGATTAAACCTCCAAATACTTTGAAGTTGTTAAAATCAGCACAAACATTCTGGTAGTAAAATGCAACATTCACAATAATGCAGCAGTAACATTAATCCAAAAACATCAGTTATAATTAAAAAAAAAACACTGACAGTAAAAAACTTTACTGCAACATGAGCACTTTTAATTTTGATACTTTAAGTCAATTTTGCTGACAGTACTTACACAATTTTACTCCTGTCAGGTATTTAATGCATGACCTTAACATGTAGTGGATTATTTTGAGTGTAGGACTGTTACTTTTAATTAAGTTAATACCTTAAAGGATCTATGTACCTCGTCCAGCCTTACTAACACAGCCCAAAATCAAGGAAAGGCATCAGCAAGACACATAACATATAGAAAAGCATTACTTACCAGTCAAAGAGCAAGAAATCCACATCTGTGTCTTTTTGGAGCCTTTCATTTTGCTCTCTCCAGTGACTGAATACCAGATTGACATTAGTGTCCTAGTTTATTGCTCGGTCACTTTTTGTTTCTCCTCTCTGTCCTTTTTCTTAAGTGTCCTTGCCTCTGACTTCATGTCACCAATGTCACCAACTGACTCTGATTTTAACTTTCCCAGCTTTTGCTTGGTCACACTCACTATTTGCCCTTCTTTCTTAGCCCCCGCCATGTTGTCCGTTGAGGATGCTCAGTTAGCTGGTTCTGCTATCATTTGGATCTGTTGCCATGTAAAGGCCAGTCCCGTGCTCTGCATAGCAACAGTCCTCACAGGAGTTAGCTGCAGGGCTAACGGAACTAACTAGCGGCTAAAGGTACGGTCAGTTACAGGTTACTTCAAGAAAGTCGGTAAATCCCAGAGTAACGAACATTAAAGATAAAAACAAAGCATTTATATCCATAAAATATAATCCAACTTTATCAAAAAAGACAGAGACAGAGTGCCATTAAGCAATTTGCAGAGTTTTGTAGCTTACCCAAGTAAACAGAAGTGACGTTAGCTTGTGGTGGGGTCACCCAGTTAGGAATTACCTATACAAGTCAGTGTACCAATCAAAATGATTTCAAAGTTGTTAGTTTAAGGCTGTTTCATTATGTTGTTTCATTTATGATTTATATTTGACGACTAGGTAGGCCCTACTATGCTGGTGATATATTATATATTTAATTGTCAATGAATCCAATGTAAAGACCAAAACTGAAAAGAACTTGATAGTGTGAAGTCAAAGTCTGTTGTAGATTAACGTCACTATCACTACGTTACTATCACTCTGAGCCATTAACCTATTGTCGGAAAACTGATAAAAACGGAGCAATGACAGCATCATTGCTACCACAGTGCACTAAATGTGTATTAATCCACAGCAGAAAATGGTTCAAAGAAATGCATTATTGAACTCTGTTTGCAAAAAAGATACTAAAAAGTCTAGCTTTTTTTTTTTTTTTTTTTTTAAACGAGCCTATATAAAAACTAAACTATATTTTTGTGACCTGTTTGGGGGAGGTTTTAATCTCTAGTAGCTGGGAAAAAAAGAGAAATAGACTAAAAAAATGTTTATTTTAGTATTTTTACTGGCATTTATTAACAATAAAAATGTAGAAAACATCAACATTCAAGGAGAAATATTTGATTTTTCTGGCTCAGACTATAAATGATGAATAACTAACATGACCTTTAAGGCTTTTCATTATTCCAACAACTCTGTTAACACCTTAGATTTGTTCTGTCATAGGAAATAGCTGTATAGGATTTTCAGGCTTTTTGTAGTCATTCTTATTGTTCATACTGTCCATTAACAGATCCCTTCCAATTGCACTAGCAGCATAAGAGAAAGGAGAGAAAAAATCCACAGTCCTCATTATCCAGAGCGCTTGAGCTGTTAAAATTAGATAAATAAAGGGGATATCTTTCAAAATGACTCTTCAGTTTTTAGTATAAAATTCACTCTATATTTTTACCAGTTAAGCTGCAGTGAAATTTTTAATTAAGAGACCACTTTGTATTCAACTTTGGAAGATACTCTCTTGATAAGTCTAATATATTGTTATATATTTTTTTTGCTCAAATTGTGGACTGTTCACTGCTTTGTTTATCACTTACAATGAAATTACATCATCAAGGGCCTTTCACGACCAACAGGAACCAAAGGCATGATTACAGCAAGCAAAACCTGTTGAAATGATCATGTAGGCATCCAATTATCTTAAGATAAAAGCTGTCAATGCTTTAAAGCTTAATATACTAAACATTTTACTTTACTCTGTAAGTTATCATCCGCTCAGTGGAACCCAGATGAGTCTACACCAAAAAACACATTATACTTCAATGCAGTCTATGACACGGTTAATTGTATAAATAAATAGCTACATGAAATTCACTTGCAGCAGATATTTGCCAAATGTGTCATTAACACGCACTCTTAAATACTCTCCCTCTTTCTCTCTCATTCTCACACTAAAACACACCGAGGCTCTGGTGGCCAAATTAACACTGCATGTTTTAATTTTCAACAGGGAGTTAATTCAGAGCTGATAATGGATGCAAATCGGGCGAAGATTTCTCGCTGGATCCAATGAGCTGAACTCTCCACAGCGGGGTGTGTGCGGAGAAGTTTGCTGTACGTACACACACACACAATCACACACACACGGCACCATCCCAACATCCCAATTAGAGGTAGGAAAATCCATAGAACATCCCATGACAAGACACATGCACACACAAAACGACAGGAAGCCTTTCGCTAATTTGAAAAATAGAACATTTTAATAAAGGCTACATCTCTTCATAATTACAATAATTAAAGTACCGAGGCATCTTTTCAACTGAGCTCTATAGAACGCATAATTTACAGTTTACAAGTCGAGCCAAGGAAGCCATGAAAAAAAATTATAAAACATAAACATGATGAAACGGATACTAAAAGGCATAAAAATATCTTTTTAACATAAAGCCCCTTGTAAAAATCAAGGGAGTAATAGGACCCTGAAAACTGGGTAAAACATGGCAAGAATCCATGTGTGCACAGTTACTGTACTCAATTTAAACACTACGGACATAGTGTATATAACCACCATTATTATTATCTGCAGCACATAGTGCAGGCTTCAAATACACAGAGTAACCCTACTCAAAAGAAACTCAGTCACACAATCACATAGGCAAGCATGTTGGGGAGCACATTATAGAGCTTTTTGTTGGCAAATATTAATATTGGTGTAAACACATTTTGGGAACTCAAGGACCTATTCAGGGCAGTTTCCTCTTAGCAAATACGTAGGCTATTTGTGCGATGCCTGCGCCACTGAAACAAAGGCACTAAGACGCGACAGATCAAGGCTAGCTGGGCAGAGTCCCAGAGAAGGGGATAAAACATTAATAGCATTTTTGTTACTTCTTTCATAGTACACTCAGGGCCCTTCAGAGCAGATGGGGACACAGCTACAAATAGCATTGCAGTAGTAAATATATTTCAAACTTTTAAGTGAAGGAGAGCCATTCTCAAAGCTTCAGCAGTAAGCTCTCCAGCCAAGAGATCAGAGATGTCCCACTAAATCTCCAGGAACAGGACTGAAGTTTTTGAAGAGGTATTTTTGAAGTTTACAGTTCAATATGAGGGGCAGAAAATGAAAAAAAAGAAACACATTTCCTTTGCTTGAGAACTGATGCTCAGACGGGGAGAAAAAGGAAAAAAAAAAACATGGAAGTGGAAAACTGGAGAAGTTTCTCCAACTTTAAGCAGCTTGTCCATGGAAGAATAACAGGGTTGGGGCAGGGATATTTCCAATAAATAGCAATAGAGATCTTAACACAGCAATACGAGCATCACAATACATTGTAATGTACATGTATATCTGCATATACATATAGGTGGTGTGCTGGCGAGAGCCTGTGGGCAGACGCTAACACAAGCAGAGTCGGTAGGCTGTCAGTCTGTTTTAAACCCACTGTCCTGCTTCTTTGAGGAGTGGTCATTTACCTAGAGTCTCTGGAGTTTTTCTCTTCTGGAAACACAAAAATGTTTCGGTTCAGCGACACACAATCCTTTATTTTCTTCACTTCAAGGAGGGTTGTTCACGTGATAGTCCTGTTAAAGCAACAACTTGTCCTTCTACCTTTTTCCTCTTCATCATTCATCCATCCCATCTGCCAAAACCTCATTCACATTCCTTCAGCATCTCCAGTCTTACAGTCCGGCTTAAAAGACACATACTTTGTGTGTGTGTGAGAACATATAAGAGAGTACATCCATGGAGGTTTTAAGTGTCCGTAGGAGTGTAATCCACAACAAGTGCAGGTCCTCACTCCATCCTCTCCACCTTGCCAAGGATCTTGCCCTCATAGGTGGGAAGCAAGGATCCATCATCTGACACCTCCTCAAACACAGCACCGCACTCAAACTCATCACTGGCCTTCTTGAAGTAGTACCTGCAAAAGAGAGATGAGAGAGTTAACACCCAAAGAAAGTCTTTTTCAGACACAAGAAGCATGATTCATGATACATCAAGGATTCTATATCTATAAAAGGCAAAAGAGAGACCCTAAAAGTCAAACAGCTTGTTGCCACCCCCGTTGTTCAACCTTTTTTAAACATAAAGCCTCATTTCCGCCATCCATGAAAAGCCACTCAGAACACAATCAACCAGGCCTGCTGAGCCTACAGACTCGGGTTTCTCAGGGTGGGGTGGAACCTGCTGGTAAAACTTCTTGGTCTAAAATAAGAGGCTTGCCCTCCTCATCCCTCCCTCCATGCCTTCTCCCTTACTTCTCCTTTTCCTTTTTCTCCATCATGTTGTTGTAAGTTTTGCCCCAGCTAACAGGGGCCAATTAGGCCAGTGTGCAAATGAAGGCTTCCTTTGACAAAGGCTGAAATTTCAGGTGCCTGCAAGTCTGCCTGTCATTACCCCCCCCCCAAACTCCTGCACACCCGCTTATGCACACATTAGAAGACACACATGCACGTGCTTTCACTCGCTCCTCATCCCTGTTTCATTATTACAGGGACAAAGAAAAGAACAAAGTGGAGGAGGAGAAAGAGCAAGTACACTGTGTCCTTCCTTACCACTGTTGATAGCATGAGCTCTTGCTGCGTGCTATAGAAAGGACAGCCCGCTGACAACCTTCTGTGTGTGTGCTGATGAAAAAAAATCAAAAATCTAAGGAGGGGCTTCTGGTCAGCCATGACTTCACTGGGCCATTAATGATGCAACCCCCCCATCCTTCATTTTAGAGGAAGAGAAACCAGCAGGGGTGGATTGGTTCACTCATTAACTATGTAATGGAAAAATGCCTTGGTTTGCTCCATGTGTGGGGTGACTGGAATGTGGGTATGTTTGTGAGCATTTTGTTTTTAATGAGACATGAGGCTGACAAAGTCCAACATGGAGTTCTTTTAAAAATAAGAGCTATAGGCTTAAAAAAAACATCCTTGCAGAGGTGCCCGGGTGCACATGCGCCAATCAGCATGAGGGTGGTCACTAATAAAAAGCAGCTACATTGGGAATACAGGGAGGCTTCAACTAAGCAGAGTAAAGAAGGTCTCTCCTGTGTTGAATAAGACAAAGTGGATAAATAAGGACATGAAAGTGCACAAGACATGTTTCATTATTGCATCCTCCTCTCCTATCTGGAGGAGGAAGGAGGAAAAAAAGAAAAAAGGGAAAAGTCAAGTCGCACTGTTAAAAAAATCTTCAAAGAGCCATGATCTTTTTTTGCTGAGAGAGACAGACAGAGACAGAGAGAGCCCGAATTTCCACTGGAACATGTTTTATGTGGCTAGATCTGTTTTCCCCCCTTCTCTCTCTCTCTCTCTCCGTTTGCACTGACATCTGGCACCAATATCGTCTGGCAGGACCCAGCAGTACTGTTCTTTGTTGAACCGCTGCCATGTTGAAATGACCCAACTCCACACATTCTCTGGCTGCTATTAAAGCGCCGCACAGCTCTCTTTCCAAAAAATGTGGATGGTATGACACAGGAACTGAGACAGCGAGCCAGAGAGAATAGAAGAAGAGGAGGGGGGGATAGACAGATGTGGAGGACTCAGAGCTAAGTACTTGTCACATTTGTTGATCCAAAAACGCTGCACACATCTGGACTGGAGGAAGTTTCTATTAGCCCTTTTCTTTTTCTTTCTTTCTTTCTTTTTTTTTTTCAAGAAATAGCTTGATACCTGTAATTATTAACACAATGAGCCCAACCCATGCTTATCCTGGAGACCATGGCAGCCTAAACAAGAAATATTTGATCTTTTTTCCTTTAATGCCCACTGGAAAGGAGCAATCAAAGTAAAATCTCTCTCAGCAAACACACATTGAAGCTGTGCGGCCTCAGTCAGGGCCCTGAAGTACAGCAAACAAGCGAATCTGGCATTCAACAATCTGCCTTTCAAAAACATCCATAAAATGATTACAACATGTGTAGACATTGTGCATGTGCAACACAAGCACATTCATGTGCACACATGTACAAACATACACACACACACACATTAGGGCAGGAAAAAAAGAGCCCCTGATAGCATCAGTAAAGAATTTGCACGCTGGCCATTTGTGTGAGTCTTTGTTGGTTGAAATGAAAGGGGCCGGGGCTTCAAAGCCATGTGTATTAAGTGTGCCTTAGCATGGAAATCAATACCAGATGGGACCCAAATCGCTGCAGTTCAAACTCTTCCACTAACCCCCGCACCACCCACCCTCCCTCACGCTTGTCCTTTCCTTTTCATTGCACCCCCCTTAACACACACACATACACAACAACTGAAGCCCAGATCTGACGGCACACACACACACACACACACACACACACACTGAAACAAACACTGATAACAGCACTCCACACAGACATGTATAAAGCACTAATAAATGTGGGGAAAATATATGAGGTCACACAGGCACCAAGCAGGATTTAAAGACATAAATTTGCAACTACACAGTGTAGCCTGTAGCCGCTCAGCTAGCTCACATTACATGTTCTTGCTCTAGTGTGTACTTTCCCGAATAGATTGTGGCCATTCTGGTGGCTCACAACGTCTGAATGTCACCAGCTCATGCCGAGAAGACGCTAATGATCAAATAAGTATTTTTCTGTACACAAACACGAAGAGTTTCAATGCCAACATTCACAATATCACAGGAACAACAGTTGCTGAAGTCTTTTAACTTTACTGAAATAACTCTAATATGATTGTTAAACTTTAATAAACCTCTGCACACACCTGTAGTTGCCCTTCTTACGGAGCTGCTCCTTAAAGTGGCCCAGGGTGAGACTGTGGCTCTTCATGGTCCTCCGGTAGGGGATCTCCTCCCCACAGAAGAAATATGTCACCACTGTCTCGCCACTGCACACCCCGTGGCTTCCTACACCTTTTTTACACTCCTTCATCCTGAAATTAGACAAGGAAGGAAAGAAAGGGAGTGTTAGAAGGCGTGGACACCCTCACGGCACAAGATAATGATCAAAGGCGAAATCAGAATCAGAGCGAGCTTGTAAAGAACTCAGACCAACAATCTACTGCTTTCAGTGTACAGAAGACAGGACTTGAAATACAGTAACACTACTTGTGAGTGACCCAGTGCCATCACTAAATGTGTACTTGTGTGTTGTGTGTGCTTGGAGAGAGGGCACAGTATTATCAATTCCCCTTCAGCTATGTCCAAGGCTTTGTAGGCCCACTTCAGAGAAGCTCTCTCTTTGCTAAGCTCCGCTCGCCCCAGCCGACTGCCAGCTCACTGAAGGACGGCCAATAAAAATGATACATATATATGAAAGGGATGTCTCAGTCAGGTGGTGCAGTGACTACACACTCCCCACACACAGCACAAATACACAGGATTCATGCAAACAGAGGCAGAGTCAGTGCACAAAGCTTAAAAACGCTTTGCAAAGGGGTCACCTTCTCTTTTGATTGACTGTATGTGGGTGTATGCACATGCATGTGAAGTGTAGGTTTGCACATGACTACTTGTCTGTCTCTCTACATGCGCAGTGAGCAGTGCAGGTGTCAAGTAGAAAGAGTTAAAAGGGTAGAAGTACACTGTGAGGTGGAGGCTATGGCTGAGAGGAGGAGGAAGAGGAGCAGAGAGGAGGAGAGGAGAGGGAGGGCAGGACGCTAGAGGCATCGTACTCTTCTGATTGGAGACTGGGGTTGGACGGGTGGACGCCGGCAGGGCTGGGATTGGCTACAGATGGAGGGATGGAGCCCTCAATCTGGACAGGCACAAGGTGGCTCTTCTCTTGCTGGAGGCTGGACACTGAATGCCTGGAAAGACACAAGATAGAAGACAGAAACTTTATTACCTGGATCAAAATAAATTCTGATATTGTATTCAATTTATACAATATATCGTATCAATTGTTACTGATAACGAAGAAATATAAAATTAAATGTGGGATGGCAAGAATTTAGGAAAGCAGGCCAAAGCTAACAGCGATTTCAACAAATATTGTCCAGTTTTTGTGTACCTTTGCTTGGTAGTCTTGGTGGAGACCTCCTCCAGTCTGCGACAGGCCTCCTCCAGCTGGGCCAAAGTGTTGGGAGGGGGCAGGGGAGGCATTGCTGGGTCCTGGATGAATGGCTGGGCTGGCTGGTGGCTTCGTAGGTGGCCACAGCTTCCACCACCACCCCACGTGTGTGTCTGGGTGGAGGACCCACCAAAGGATTTCTTGGTGCTCTGATTACTAAAAGACAGAAGAAAAAAGGTTAGTGGTATTAACAACATTCAATGGTGGGACATTAATTTGAACATTTTGGACTAAAACAAAACTTAAAATTATCATCAGAAAACCAAGCTCTCCTGCTCACCTGTGGGACTTGTGCCTGCCTTGCCGTTTACTTTCAAGGATCCACTGCAATACATTCTGGGTTGGGTCTGTTGTGTCGCTGGGCAGCTGTAAGGGCCCACAGTCCTCCATACATCTCTCTGCAACTCCATCCTCGGCCCCTGAACGACACACGCGCCTGGACAAAGAGCTGGAACGCCTGGAAAAAGACAAAGAGGAAGAGAGAATTAGTTTTCTGATTCATTTTCCCCAAATGAATGCAAGGATAAAGGAAATAATCAAATTCAGTGCTTGGAACTGACCCCATACTGCTGTCTGCTGAGATGGCCCCACACATTTCTCTGCCAAGGCTGCGGCTGCGCTGGTAAGGCTGGCAGGGCTGGCACTCACCACTGCTGGAGCACAGGCCATGCACCCTGAGGGCTGCCTCCCTTTCAATCTGCTCCTTGCTTTTGGGACTAGCATGATGGTGGATGTAGTGGTGGTGGATGTGTTTTGTGCTCTGTCTGCTTACGAGGGTCCTGCTAGGTCCCAAGGCCAGAGTGATGGCCCCTTGGTCAGGACTAGAAACACAGGAACTGGAGGACGCCATCTTTCCCAGGGACTTGATCCCAAAGCCTGCCCGCATGAGGGACTTGTGCTCTGGGGAGCTTGAGCGAGGCGAGTGGCGAATGACAGCGGGGGACTGGCAACCGGGGGTCTTCAGGACACGAGAGAGGTGATCGTCAAGGATTGCCTGAGGGTCCTCATCAGATGAGCCAGGAAGGAGAGACAAGGGGTGAGGAGAGAGCTGGGGAGCAGCACTTGCCATGACCTCTATGTCTTCTCTTTCCTCCTCCTGTTAACAGAAGCATACAAATTCATCAACTGAGGAATTTAAAAAAAAAACAACTTTCAATTGACTTTTCTGGTAAGAAAAAAAAAATCTCGTGCAGACCTCCTGGATCTGCTGCAGCCTCTCCTCCAGAGAGTTGATGGTGTCCTGCTTTTTCTTCAGACTTTCAAGACGGGATATGAGTTGGGCTGCAAACTCTGCAGGCTCCATCGGGACCATCTCCTTAGGGGGACGGCAGGTACGCTTTGGGGAGAGGGAGATACATTAGCTTTTGTCATCTCTCCATGACCAAGCTCAAGCCCTCTCCATCTCTTGCAAAGACATCAATAGCCTTCTCCCCTCATTTCTCTACATTTATGCATTGTTCTCAACCAGCGTCTACTCCACTACTGGTGGCACTGATCAGGGCACTCTCATAGGCACCCAGGGCTACGGGGTTGTTTCGGGGGGTGCCAAGCCTGGTGTATGGTCATGCTGAGCTAGGCCTCGGCTGGTTCCCTCTGTCATCATCAGCAGGACTCTTTAAAGTCAGCTCACTTCAAAGGCTTCCTCGTCAAATATCAAACACTCAGTGGGGGGAGAATAGGATGGTGGAGGGAGGGATGGAGGGATAGATAGATGGGAAGCAGTGGCTTTACATCTTGGAATAAAAGCCACATATCGACAGGGGGTGGAAGAGAACTCTAGGGTGGAAAGGATGAGGGATTAAAAAATTGGGGAGAAGTTGAGATGCAGAGATGTGTGCTTGCAGGAGGGCAGAGAAAAAGAAAATAAAGAGAGGGAAGGATTGGAAGAAAGAGATAAAGGTGCCAAAAAGGGATGAGAGATCAGACAGGTTTAGGTAATTTATTCTCCCCCTGTCACACTGGGCACCTTTGAGGTACAGTATAGTGACAGTAAGAGATTGTGCGTGTGTGCACACACATCTTAAATTATTTGCATTTTTGCACTGGGGCTTTCTCGAATTTCTTCTTTTTCTTCCTCCCATCCCTTTGTAGTAGGGATGAAGGGGAGAAAAGGAGTGAGAAAAAGAGGCGCTGTCTGATGGAGCCTAGGGCTGGTGCACCATGGGAATGGCAGCCATTGCCAAAAATCAGACGGGAAACAAAAACAAGGATAAAAGAGAAAATAAAGCAAAACGGGGACAATAAAAGAAGAGTGGCGAGCACCAATCTGTGGATCTTTTCTTTATACAAGTAACACTTGCGGCATGTCTCACAATATTGAAAGAAAAATGGTTTCATCAAGTTTATTTTTACAAGCTGATCCTGTTGCAAAAACTTCTGCAAGGTGTTGCCCTGACTCTGATTCAGACCTCCATTCCTGTTATTCTCTTAACCTGGAGTTAGCCTTTACTTAAAGCCTTAAGCTACCAACTCCCCTCTGACCCACTGAGAGCTCACATGACATGCTCAAACTCTTCCCTAAGATCCCTCTCTACAGAGGAAGGGGGCTGGCTGAGTGTGTGTATGTGTGAATGTAGAGGGGTGGGAGTGCTTTGGAAAAAAAGGGGGCCAGCTCTGTTGGAAGTTGTCACTTCCCTGTGCGTTTGCTCCATTCATCCTTGGATCAAAGCGCTGCGTGTGCGTGCATGTGCGAGTGAATGTGTCTGAGTGTCTTTGTGTTTTTGTTGGGAACCGGGCTGATTTCAGAGCCCTCGGGATAGGCGGCAGAGATCTTCCTCATCTCTCCCTTTTCTCCATATTTGCAGCATCGGTAGGGAAGAAAAATCCCAGTGTGTTCGGAGCGCTGCGGCGATAAACAGCTTAGAGACCTCCCCGTCTTCCACAGACTTCAAGGAACCCTAATGGGGGTGTAGGTGACACCAAAGGTAGCGTGGGGGCTCATGTTTGTATGTGCGTTTGTGTGTGTGTATGTGTGTGTGTGTGTGTGTGTGTGTGTGTGTGTGAGTGAGTGGGAGGCTGGATCTTTGACGTTACTCTTCAGATCTT
>JAPZDZ010000009.1:11354131-11367208 GCA_029783805.1 Acanthurus tennentii | reverse complement strand
TCTTTCCATGAGTGGAATCAGGTGAGATGTCTCTAACAATATTTGTAACAGACAATCTGACAATCATGTCAGATTCGCTGCTTCATGAAGTGAGTCTTGAGCTCTTAAGCTCTCCTTTTTCACTCTAAGATATACTCTTGTCAATTTTTTATGTGCATAACTAAATGGAATACCATGAATGATAAGAGCAGAGGTTTTCACTCAATTTCCTGGTTTTTATCAACTGTTGCCTCCTTAACACCTCTATCTCCTCCCATAGATCAAATAAAACTGAATCCACGAAAAAAAGCAAAAAACACCCCCTTCCTTCAAGCAAAACTACCTCAGCTGCTCTACTGATGGGGTCAGGCCTAAGACATACAAAAAGTTCACACTCACTGCTCAACCTTTGAGTTTTCACAAAAGGTTCAAACAATTATCAATATTCTTTAGGCACATCTGAATGACGTGTATTCTAGTATGTTTGACTCATGAGGAATGAATGCAATTACACACAGAGTGCATGCAAAAATGTCACATACTTTCTTAAATGCAAGCAAGTGCACATGCAGTATGATGCTATGTTGCAATAGTTATGAATCCTCTGCACACTTCTTCCAGAAACAACAGTCTCTACAAAGGCTTTGTGCTGAAAGACTAAATTCCTGTTTCTCAGATGTCGGTCTGACAGTCCTCTCTCCTTTCGTCTCCTCTTTTTTTTGTTTCTTCTCTCTCTCTCTCTTTCTCTGCTTGGGCAGCAGAATCAGCACATCAAATAAACACAGAGAGGTATAGTGTTTCGCTTGGAGACGGCAGAACAGGTCACGGACAATGAGAACACATGGAAATGCGTGAATTGTGGGTGTAAAAAAGAAAGCAATTCCAATGCAAATTAAATGCGGGGGCCTCTTTGAAATCAAATCTGATTTTGGAATTTAATAATTCCTCCAAAATGTTTTTCCAGGAAAAAACTGGATACTTTTAAAATGATCAGTATTCAAACCAATGCATTCCTCACCTACCAGAGACACAAAATACTAGTGGACAGGGCCTCATTATGGAGCCCATCCTCGGCCACCCAAATGTTATTATCATCACAAACCTCCACAGTCTGGAGACACTGAGGAGACTTGGAGACATGGAGGCCATTTCATGGACTCCAGCGTCTGAGTCATTGAGCTTGGGTTTGAGTGGAGCCGTCGGTGAAACACAAAGTGGTGGTGGTGCAGAAACAGTGAGTCCAAGGACTGTAGCGTTTGGCCAGAGGTTCAAACAATCGACTCGCAGCGCTCTTTATCTGAACCAACCACAAACCTCCAACTACTCTTTACAGTTCAAATGGGGGCTTGAGCAGAAAGGCAGTGCTTTATAGTGAGGGGGGCGATGGGAATTCAAGGTCTTTGACTTTAGTGTAAAGTTACAGGGCTAATCTTCGTTAACATGCATGTTGTGGTCATATGAAAACAAGGGCAACAGCATGACTTCGCCTAATTGAGAGAGTAATTATGAGGTATTTGAAGAAGATGAAAAACGTGCTCAGAAAGAAAAAAAGCATGACAACAGAAAGAGATAAAAATCTTTTTATTAAAAAACGATGGATTCTGGTAAGAATTTGACAGTACAAATAACAATAATGTCAACTTAATAATATATATACTTTAAAAAATAATAAAAAATCAACAATGTAAACAGTTGTGAACATTATTTTTTTTCCGACAACATGAGTCAGAACTAAAAAGAAATGAATAAATATTTGATATGTTAAGAAACTGAGAGACGAAAGCACATCAAACAGAAGAATGACAGGTCCAGTGACAGACAGGTGTTTAAAATTCTAGTAACAGTCAATAATGCTCACGTCTGATGGACATCTTATCCTTCATATCAGGTTGGGGGGTCAAGGTTGTGGCTCTTTCATGACTACCTATACAGAAAGAGTTGGGTTAATGCAGTGTCGAGCACTTAAATCAACATTTTAATACTGTAAATAAGTATTAATATCAAAGAAACATCATCATGAAAACAAAATTTCAACTAAATCTCTGTGATTGACTGTTCCTTTGAGAATCTCAACGTCTCTGTCACTTTAAGTTGTGAGGTAGAGTACAGTGAAATAACTGGATATTTACTGTGATGTGCATGATTGACAGTCCTGAGAGATGTTTGCAGAGATGTGAGCGGCAGCAGCGTTTGACGAAGCCTCTTATCACTGTGTATGTATGGATGCTTTTCATAAAGACATAAATGGTTCTAACAGTATGATGGATGGGAGGCAAATGAAAGCCCTCAGGACTGGAAGCTGTCATTGTCAAAGACAAGACCTGCACTATGAATAGTGTGCTACAAAGTATACTGTGACTAATTCTGACGGTTTGTACTTTACTGTACCCATTACCTGAGGTACACTGGTGTAAAAAATAGGGTACATTCATCAGAGGTATGAACTATGAACCATAGACAGGCACATACACACACATATTCAAACAAGTTAAACGATCACGCTAACCTCCTGCTGCGACAGGCATCCAGGTCTTCCTGTAACAAGGAGGCTCGTTTCTGAAGAAAGTTAACCTGCAACACAGACAGATAATACAACATTTGAAAAAGAGTAATCTTCAAAAAAACTGACTCACTCTGAATGTATAGCGAGAAACTAGCCAGAGAGCCAAAACTGGAAGTGGAGGAGGTATGATGGCTTTGGGTCAATTGTGCTTTTGGGTGGAGGGTTTAGCTAAGTGGAAGAAAGACTTGGTTGTTGAGTCCAGGGGTCAGGACAGCAGGGGTTGGGGGTCAGGAGATTAGGGCAGCGGGGTTAAGGCGCATGGGGACACAGGGAAGATTATGAGCCAGGTTAGTTGAGGCTGGGACGCTGCGAGCCGAGGCAATGCCATTCTTTTGTTTGGCTACAAAGCTTGAGTTTATTTATGAAGTGTCTTTGGCTGAAGAGAAAATAAACCCCATCTACATTTACACGGCATCTCGAGCCTGGCAGAATAATCACCGCTCCAAAAGAATCTGTATTGTTCTGGGACTACCGTACTGGAGCCGAGGGTACATTCCTTTCTGTGGGGGAGACCTCAGGAAAGTTCTAACATTTCATTTGGCACTTCACAGTGGTGAAGTATATGAAAAACCCCACTGAAATGTGGTTGGATGCTTCCAGATACATGAAAACTCTCCCCACCTTTTTTCCACTATGTAAAAATAATGCACTTTAATGGGCAAAACCCAAGACATTGTCATTGAGAGGAGAGACAATTCTGGTCATGAATTACATCTTATAAACATATCTGATCACAGAGCTGTGGTCTGTGCACCGTAACAGGATCATGGCAGACCTATCTGAGGAAGGCAAGGGTTTATTATGAGCTTCCTTCACAAAAACTACACGTTCCTCTCATCTTAAACGGAAACCTTGTTTTGTTTGTAATATTAAAGCCACAAAAGTGAAATAATTCCTTGTTCATATTAGAAAGAGACACGGCTCAGAGAAACAACATGGCTGTATGAATGGGGTTTTGCACAGGATGACTGTGATCTGAAGGACAGACGAGAAAAGATTAAGGTTTATAAAGAGGATCACTGTGGTTCAAAGCCACAGCGATATATGTGATCAACCGAAGCCATCATTGGTGCCATCAAACAAATAATTTCTAACCTTTTAATAAATTTTATTTGAAAAACAAAACAAAACATAATCGACAGTCTAAATGTCCATTATCTAAGTTGTGGCAGTGTGATCTTTGATCAAGATTTATTTAAAAAAAAATTAAAATGCATTTCATTGACCAAACACTCAGGCTTCACTGGGCCGATGGACAAGCTCCATTCCAATGATAAGAGGACTGGAAGTTTCTCGTAGGACTACTGTCAGGGTTAATGCACCATTATACACTTTTAATTAAGAATGACATGAAAAAAAGGCATGAAAAAAAGGAGACATTTGGGAAATATGTGTTTTGAATGAATGAAAGAGGAAAAGATATAAGAAATACTTCTTCGGTTGAAAGGTAGCACTGGAGCCTGCAGGCAATTTTTAACATGCTTGAAACTAAAATCACCAGACTGAATATGTCAGCATGTTTGTTCAAGTCCAGCCTGTATCTGATCTGTATCTGGCAAACAGTCAGGTCCTACCTGAGCTTTCAGAGAGGTGATGGTGTCCTCTAGTTCCTGTCTGAGCTCTGCTGGCATCAATCCTTTGATCTTCTCCTCATATTCCTGACGCACCACAGTCACCTGAGAGGACAGAGGCAGGACAACCAAACCGTGTCAGTAAACTTAGAAGAAGCACCTGAACAAATACAATGATAAATCCGGTTTAAACATTACATAAATACTTCAACTATCAAATAAATGAAAACATACGCTTTATTCATGCACACACAGCAGCTGCACAGTCAGCAGATTAAACCTTAATATGTGTGTTTTTCACCTAGATTTATAGTATTTGTTGGTCTGTTTGGATTTGAAATACTCTCCACAATGTAAACAGAAAAGGCTATTCAACCATTAAAGGCTCAGTATTAAGCAAGTTAATATTAATCATTGCTGAATAAGTGCTTCCACTAACCATACACATACACATACACATGTAAGCACTTCCAGACACACACACACTGACACACAGACAGCGGGTATCCCCTCTTTATTCATGGCTCAGAGTATTCCCTCGCTCTTCACAGCTCCTTCTCATCTCCACAGGGGGTCCGCAGACTGGCATGACTTGCTCTGCACAACACCCCCTACTGGCTGCTGATGACTACAGCCAGATCTAACACAATGCATTTATGGGCCTGTTACACAGCTGGGTTTGGAAGAGGACAGGGCCACAGTGGAGGGCAGAACACATCAAATGCAGCAGCAGCAGCTCAATAGCTTGCTAGCAAGCTAGCTCCACTGGGGAGGACTGGAGGAAGTCTGTCTGGGGCTAAATTACACTCCACTAAACCAGAGTCTGATTATAGAAGTTGAAAAGGGTTTGGTTGGCGCAACCCCCCCTTTTTACCCACAAACACACATGAATGGACGCATACACACATATACAGACATGCACACACACACATACATGCATGAACAAACAGAGCTTTTACAGTACTGTTAAAGCATTTACAGCATTTTGAAAAAGGAGTTGCTGAATCAATTAATCTGGAGCTTGATGAATAGTTTAACAGAGCTTGAGGAGTCAACCAGGGCTGTGAAAAGCAACAGTTTTAACCCACATATTTCAAGGTGTAACCAGGGGAGAGTCTGAGCATTTCAGCCGACCATAATGTCTTTGACAGAGCCAAAGTCCGGCTAACATTAAGATAATCCCCACGCTCCCCCACCTCTACTCTCATCAGTCCAATCTTTCAAGTGAAGGGAGCATGAATGAGGTGAGGCGAGGGGGAGGGGAAAAGATTGGTTTTCCTAAAATAATTTTCCTACTGTGGATTTAACTGATTGTTCTGGCTTCGGCTAATTAATCTTCCTGGGCACAATGAAAGAGACCGGGAAGCACTTCAAAGCAACCTCCTGTATAAATGATCCCAACATGGAGCGGCTCACTTTGTCTCAGCACAGTTTGCAGTAGATTAGTCTGCCACAACTTTGCCAAATTTTTCAGGCTCCTTCTGCCCTTTTCGCTTTTAAGTGTCGGGACAATATTATTGGGTCGAGAATCCATCAGTTTACAGAAATACATCTTTTCCTCTCTGTGTGAGAATGAAGTCGAGGATAATTTGAGAGCGACGGGTTTCAGAAGCTTTAATTTCAGTGTCCAGGAGTTAAAAAATCAGCTGAAGCTACGGGAGTGCACATTTTCAAAAAAGTCTATCTATCTATAGCAGCTTCTGTAGTCATAACAAAATGGCAAGCCAAGACAAAACACACTCCACTACCTCAGACCGAAGCAATAAACAATGGTTGAATAAACACATCCCTTACCAACCACTCTGAATATAAGTCTAGATTCTTCAAAAGCCACGCTCCTTAGCATTGCATTCTTGGTTCATGTATGGTGCAGTCACCACAGCAATGAGAGATCCGCTCTGCCTAAATTACAAGCTCCTTTGTGGCAATGCTGTCTCCATTTTCCTTCCCATACATTAGAATGGGCACGGCTACAACAGCGTATTCATTGGGACTCACAGAGAGCAACGGGGACGACTGGATACTGTACATACAGTTGTAAGGCTGATGAAACTAGACAAGCCATGAATGTTTGCTTTAGTAACAACAGGAGGGAAGCCCGAACTAGAACTAATGTCTTCTGTGATACACTAAGGTTGTGTATCTGGCATCTGTCATAATGGCTTTGCGGTTAACTGCGCTGAAAGGCTGGTTTGGTCGTCGGTGTGAGACGGACAAGAATAGTAAAATATCACATCATTATTTTTTATAGTTGTTTCCTAAAAGTTGTTTTGTTTTTTTCATATTTAAGCCTTGCTTTTGTTATTTTCATAATAGACACAAACAGCATGTACATTTGTATAAATATATGCTGTATATTTACGTTAAACCGAGTCCATATGATACAGATTTGTGCTCTTGTTGCACACCAGCAGAAGAAGAAGGCATTTGCAATCACATCTTTCCACAGCATGTCTAACTAAAGCTTAGCCATAGTTTACTATGCAATGTGTGTGGGTGGAAGCAGCAGCCTTCTTTATAAACAACATCTCTGTTGTGGAAACATATGCTAGGCTAACAGATACAGAAAAAAAAAAAAATTCTAATTTCTGGCTTCACTGTCTCTCGATGGTGTTTAAATTCAAAACAGGAGCATCTCCTCAAACTCCCCAAAGATGTCTGTCTGAGAGATACTGTTCCTTCAGCTCTGCATCCTCTCCTCTTCCAAGGTCCTTCATCTCACATCTCTATTTTCTTCTTCAACATTTTTCTTGTCTTTTAACATCTTTTTACAGCAAAGGCATGTTTATTTTTCTGACAAGTGTGACGGCATCTGTAGAAAAAAAAAGAAAAGCCCTTCACTATTAGGATGTATGTCAGGTGCCTTTGAACAATACTGCTGATCAAACCTTCCATGAGGTTTTGGTCATTGACGGACTCCAGATGAGAGTGAGCGAGGAAAAAAAGAGAGGGAGGGAAACACACGGGGGAAAAAAAGTGTTTCACTATTTCCTAAAGCATTGAAAAGGGTCTTTGACTTTCTGGAGGAAAATCAGGTTTCATCTCCACAGCTCCTTTTAAAAAAGAGATTTTGTTTGTTCCTGATGAAGCGTGATTCTCTAGTTTGAAGACTGTGAGGAGCGGCAGTCGTTTTCCCCTCCCAGTCATCTTAAAATGACAACATTTCATCTATATATATAGTCTTTAGATTGTGGTTTTGACTTTCCCTTGCATTTGGTACTGTCACATGGCGTGGTTTTTGACAGCTGCCAGCAGAAAGGAACAAGCCCTCAACACTTTCAACGTTCAAATGAAGTTTGTCACATCGTTGGGAAGCTTGATGTATGCTAATGAAGTTAGGGTGTGTGAGTGTGTGTGTCTACAGGCTTGCGTGGGACGGGATGGGGGGGTGTGTAGCTGCTGGAGAGAATTTTTTTTGATATACCCCCCTTGTTACAAAGTGACAAAAACCTTGTCAGGAACAAGGGGGTACATCAAAAATGACGCCACTCACAAAGTTTGCACCTCCACATCCACTGAGTTGGCACTCAGAGTTCACCAAGGAGCGATTTGAATTCAAAAACGCTTTGCTGCGAGAGGGAAAAAAGAAACCGCTTCACAAAAGTAGGAAAAAAAAAGAGGAAAAGGCAGAAGGAGATTAGAGGTGGCTACAGATCTTAGCGAAGTTCTTAGAACTATGGGATGGATTGGTAGCTGCTGATGTAATGTGCCTCAACAAAAACAGCACACAGGAAAATGACTGAGCCTAGAGAACTTAAGTTCAACTCCTCTGCATTTTTATGTCTGCATCAATACTGAAAACTACAGAAATTTTTATTTTTTATTTTTCCAAGCTCCCATGTTGCAGGAGAATACATCTCTGAAACTTGTACAGTTCACCCTGCCCACTGTATCATTATGTATTTATACAAAGAGCTGTACTCTTCAACATTCTGCTCCTTTCTTCAAGGAGAACTGAACCACACAGTGAGCTGCTGATCCGCCATTTTAGAGTGGGGGAGCCTGCGAGGGCCCTGCAAGTGTAAGGCAAGCAACATCTGTGTGAAGTCTGGGCAGAAAAGCTGTTTTTGCATGGGCGGGATCAGATTACAAAGACAAGTCTTGGCAGATAAACTAGGGCGATATCAGCGTGAGGAGACAGAATGAAGGTTTCTTATCATATGCGAAGAACAATGCTCACATGAGCTGGTGTGTACGCAACAATGCAGATGTTAATATGATGTACATTAATGCAAGCAGTTACACAAAACCTAAAGAGAGCACACTGTCGAGAGGCAGCTTCTCGACACAATGCACACTTGTACACTCTCACATACACCTGAGCTCAGGTATGAGCATGGTGGGTCATTCAGACTGGGAGTCAAATTGTGATTTATACACACGTGTATAACTATGAGCAAGACACTGTAAACCTGCTGGCCTCAACCAAAGAACAGACAACAGGTAAGAGCAGGGATATCATGAGAACCAATACTCTAAATATAATTCAATGCCAAATTCTAATAACTGGTTATGGTGATGCTACCTGTTTCCTTATAGTACTGCAGATACCAGGATGTTTTTTTTTGGACCTGACAGGGGCAGGTCCGAAAGAAAAACTAATGTTACCATAGATCCTACCGTTCTTTTCATTCTGTCTGTGCCATTTGACATCAAAATGTAACACTTCCGTTTTGAAAAAAGTTTTTGGGCTAAGGGTCTATCACCATGTCACCTTTTTTAAACTCTTGCTTCGGTCTGAGCATATAGAATTGTGTGTGTGTGTGTGTGTGTGTGTGTGTGTGTGTACGATGGGAACAAATGAATTGCAAAATTTCATCGGTTTTGGTACAAACTACTAAAATTCTAGTATTGTGACATCTATAGGAGAGAGTGAGGTTCACTGGCAGGAGAAGGATGATGTTAGGGAATAAAAATTGATACAACATTAAAGATTTAGAAAAAAAAACAACACTCCATAGAGGTTCTACCAAAACAACACTTATCACTGAAAAAATAACAAAATCTTAATTCAAGAGGCCAAGAAAAGATCACCAGAGTTCAGTAAACACATGAACATAATGACCAACTCAGCAAATTGATGACTGATTATGAAAGACTCAACAGTAGATGCTGATCACCTGTGAAGATAAAAATTTACAGGGAAACCTACTAAATCAAAAATTCAACACAACTGAAACATATGGACAAAATTAAGAATTTAATAATAATTTTAATGCGTTTGTCCATGCTCAACTGTATGGCATTGGCTCAAACCTGTCCATCATATGAGAAATTGCCACATGCTTTGCACAGGCTTGTACACTACCCTCTATTCTCACTCTAATGAAGACAAGCTTTATGTTGAACTACAGCAGTGAGCTTCAGATGTCCTCATATCCTGCCTCAGCTGTCCTATCTGTAGAGGCATCGGTTTTAGCTCAGAGTTGGCTGATGCACAGAGATTCCTTCATCCCTATTTGACTATGGCACATTTCCTGTTTGTGTCTCTGCTGCCAACTTTGACATAGCAAAACAATCTGCGATAAATTAGTGAAATGTGTCTGTGGCAGAGAATCAAGAACTCCAGTGCCTAAAATTGGAACCAAATGCTTTGTCAGATTCTTAAGTCTTGTTTACTCATTTCTTAGGTTCAACATATATCTGATGTAAACCCTATTGTTGCTGATTTCATAGCAGAAAGCACCATTTTTGGTATCAGTTTCTGAATATGTGTTTCTTATTAGTGCCTGTATCATAAAATTCAACCATTCAAGACTAGGTTCTGTTGACTCTGTGTAATTGGGCTTCGAGTGTTTTAATGTGCTAAATAAAAACACACATAATATTTGCAAATAGCATAAACAGAATAAAGTTCGTAGTCTTGAGATTTTAGATTAAAAAAAAAGCCTTAAAACTTTACGCTGTATAAGCATCTCCAGAGCAGTGGACACTGACTTTCCACCTACTTTTTCTGTCAGTTAAAGAGGTAATATCATGTGTAAACATCATGACATAGAGGTTACAAGGGATCTCAAACACATTTGACTTTTGTGAAACATAATAATGTTTACTCTTCTCCGCTAAATAAAGAGAGACCTGGGCTCTTACAAGACAAAATGATCTTACATTAAAGCAGGCAGGTTCAAGGTTCAGCTCCTCTTAAGCTATAGGAAACAATGTGCAGCGCCTCTGGGACTGGGTCACTGACCAGCGACTCCTAAAAGCCACTGACCCCTTCCTGCAGATTTATGATGGCCAGACACTGAGGTGTGTGACGAGTGTGTGAAGTGTGTACAAGGGTCAGCGGGTGGATCAGAGGGGATGCAGGAGAATGAATGCCTTGGGTGTACATACCAGCGTACAAAGAGCAGCCTCCTGTGTGAGTGTAGTCATTAGTGCTTTCTTCTCTGTGTGTGTCAAGGTCAAAACAGAGCCTGATTACAGGGCATTTCGGAGAGTCATGGGGAGTGTGTGCGTGGGCGTGTGTGTGTGCACACAGAGGCTTCCCTCTGAACACAGGCGGAGGTGGCATTCCTGCCCCTAGGCGCTGGCTCTTGAAGCCAAATCTCAAGGAATTTGGGAAATGTGCAAAGGGGCATATCTCAGGCCCTGAACAGGAGAAGATCGTGGAGTGATGGAGGGGAGGGGGAAGGAATCCTTTTTCTTTTTTTTTGTCTTTTGTGGCCCCCTGCAGGGTTTGCTAAGGATGGCAACTGAGGGGTTAAGGGCTAGGGTCATCAGGTGATGTGGGAGCAAAGAACATCATATGATTAATCAAAAGAAGTCAAAGAGAGGTGGCAAGAAGCAAAAAGAAGTGTGACGAAAAGGTTGAGAGCTAGCAGGCTGAAAAAATAGAAACTTGCCGGGCAGTGAATGATGCAACGGTAATGGTGTGGAGCAAATGAGTTTGAGAAAGAGTCAGGCTGCTTCTCTTGTACATGTGTGACAAAAATTAAAAAGAGACAAAGCAAGATGGAGGGAGAAGGAGTGACTATATTACCTTTTCCTCAGTCTCGAGCCCCTTGTTGAGCAGCTTCTTCTCTGAGCAGTGCAGCTGCCTCTGCAGACTTTCCACCTTTTCCTGCAGAGCCTGGGGGAAGGGTGAGACAGTGAGTGTCATCGCCTGACTGACAGGAAAAATGAAATCAACCTGAGGTCTGCCTGCTATAATGTGTAACGATGCACAGTGATACACATTACTCCACAGTTACATTTAAGTAAACGAGGGACACAGGATGACTTTAAATGAGAGGAGTCCAACCGAGAAACCAATGATTGAGACAGACAGAGCTAATAAGAATATATTTAAGTCGCAAAATACACAAGACAGAGCGTAAGACAGAGGGACAGTGAGACAGATGCAGGCTGTGATTAGTGTTTGCGTGTTAAAAGGCTAATAATAAAGTCATGACAGTAATTACTGGCACGCTGGCCTCATTAAGCCCAAACTCATTTCTAGACAAGGGCATGCAGAAAGAGAGACTTGCTTAATCAGGGAATTAGCAAACTTTCAAGGCTATTGTAAAGTTGCATTCCTTTATGGATAATCATTTCTTTGGTAATAGAGAAGTATACTGAATCGTGGTGGACAAGAACACAACTTACATATACTCAGATACCTGAGCTGATCACATTTCCCCGTAGGGGAAAGAAAAGAAGAATTTAATCTATTTTTCTTTCTTCGATTCAAGGAGGAAAGAAAAAATAGAGAAAATTCACTGTGTGTTTCTGTGTGCACATGTGCATGTAGGGTATTTTTTCCTTCATTGCCTGTAAGTGATAGCAGTGGAAAGAAAGGCGAAGTTCCTGCCAGCGACACAGAACCAGATGTTTTGAGCGCACATGTGGACACTTCGCCTTTGATTAGTCTGAATGAAAAGCAGATAAAGTGATATGTGCAAAAGCACACACCTGTAATTAAAAGCATACTTATGCATTTATACAAACACACACACATATACATTGCGTCCTCAACAAGCGTACGGGGGGGGGGGGGACTGGCTAACATCAATATCCTCAGTGTCTTTCCCCAGTGGAGTTGAGTGAGCAGGCCAGGTGTTGCCTTGTTGATTCTCAGAGCTGAGGGAAACAAAGTCCAGGTGATAGGCATGACGGGCCTGATCTACAACCCACCACGCTGACAGTAAATCACACACGGACTGTTAGGCTTCAGGGCCAGGTTGAACTTCTAGGGAGCAGCTTTCTGAGAACTACAGACTAAAAAGGAAAGAACGTGCAACACAGTAAAAACTAAAAACAAACAAAGAAAAAAAAAACACGAAACAAAACAGCTGGGACTTTTGTTGTAAGATTGTTGGATATAGTAGATTTAACAGAAGCTGAAAGTCATTTTTTGACATGTAATCATTTTCTTTTAATAATTTAAAACATCAAGACTGCACCACGTTGTGAGCCCATACCTGAGCTGCATCGATGTAGGTAAATCAAATCTATGATGTACCTCTTTACTTTGCATTGGCTAATTCAGGCCCCTGGCAGAGGGAGTTCTCTACATTACTGGACTATCATGATTCTGGAGCATGTTGAGGTCATTTTTAGCTCTGCAGCATGAAAGGCAGCTGGTTTCCAGCGTGTTGATCCTATTAATCAGGGTATTTCTTCGCCAGTCACGATCCCATCACAGCCCACATTACAATCCAGTGCAATCCCTTGCCTTCGATTTCATCATTTCATTTTGTTTATTGGTGAATCAAAGGCCCAACGACACTAGAGAAGCATTTTCAGTGGAATTGATACCATTTACACAAGTTTTCTGATTGTATTGACCAAGGCATGTGAGTGTGAGGTGTCTGACTTCAAATTTTGGACTCTTTCCTTACCCACAAGGTCAAAGGGGTGCAAATAGCACATGATGTGTTCATGTTTGTGAAGACTTCAAGACTGACCTCATATTTCAGTTAATTTTAGCACACACATGCATCAGATTTATGTCTTGTACAAAGTATATTTCTTGTTGCATGT
>JAPZDZ010000009.1:11340446-11354123 GCA_029783805.1 Acanthurus tennentii | reverse complement strand
ATGTCAGTGGATTATACGGTTGAAACTTGTATGCACATAAAAAGGTGCAGTTCTCACCAGTCCTTCCTCTAACGCCTCCCAACTGTGATCCTAACCTCCCCTTCATCTGTCCTTTTAGGCTGCAGTGCAGCTGACAAAGAAGATGAGAGACCCTGAGAAACCCCACACCGTCTCTTTTTAAACCCACTTCCAATTCCCCGCACTGTGACACAGCATTTCTGGACTAGGTCTTCTGGGAAGTAAGGCTGACTAGTGGGCTTCAGATGACGTGTTCGCCTCTTTCATGTGGCTTCTGTATCTGATGTTCTCAAAACAACTCTGAGGATGGAAGTTCCACAACTGTCGCTTCATTAATAGTATAACACTGGATGTCTCTTCCAGTGAAAAAAAAGCACTTTGTGAGTCAGAAAGAGCCTCAGAAATATTTAATCACCATCATTTTATAACAAAATGGTCATATTATATTATTGTGTTGAGGACTGTTTTTAGGCATAGAACTACAAACATCACACTATTGCTGAAGGCCACAGATAGTCATTCAAGAAAAAGTTTTAAGGGAAACAATAAAACAAAACCCTGACGTGGACGGTGAAGACAATCATGAACACCTGCACAGCCTTCCTGATGAAGTACCAACCTCAGTGTCTGACTTTGACTTTGATCCAGTGCTCATGCAGTACTAGCCCAGGGGCAAATAACTCAAAGGATGATGAACTGGCAAATTTTTATGGCTAATAAAAACAGTTTCTCAATGTATAATTGATATGCTCTGTGTATACATACATGTGTTGCAGGCACATATGTAAACACTCAACAGACACACAAGCGCTGTATGTTTCTACAATATTTAGTGTCTGAAGGTGTGTGTGAATGACTGTTAGTGGAGGAACCTGCTTAAGTGTCTCCAGATGCTTAGGGGTGATAAGGTCTTTATCAGCTGTGCAGACTGGGATCATTGTGAACGGGCCAGTAAGAGGGGGGGAAATCAGATTTCCGTAGGCTGAGGTGGAGGGAGTAGGAGGGGTGGAGGAATGAAAGAGAAAGGTGCATGGAAGAGGAAAAAGTAAACAAATGCAAGGCAAAAAGCCTGGGAAGATAAGACAGAAATGTGATATCAGAAAGAGAGAAACAAGTTCAGAAAGGTGAGGGACGGCAAGATAGTGAGGAAGAGGGGAGGGACATTTGTAGAGAAACACGTGGCTGGAGTAAGGAGAAGGGGCAGGAGGGTACCTCCGCTACAGAGTCCCACAGACAGGGAAGCTTGAAGGCCTCTCTCACCTCTCCATCAGCAATGTGCCTCTGCCTTTCATTCCAAACTTCGGCTCAAAGGATTAGTGAGGCACACGCGCACACAAGCACCAACAAACACACCGCTCAGAGCGATCCATGCAGGTATAGGCATGCATTAATATTAACAGCAAAAGTTCTAAAAATGTGAGTGCTACACTCAGTCAAATGAGTGTGCAATACCGCTGTTGTATGCACACAAACATAGACACACACAGGAGTGCAGACACACCAACGCCTGAGTCATCTTTCCTGGGTGGTCCTCCTGCGCAGATAAGGCAAGCATGTTTCCCTAGGGTGAAGTAAAAGCAACAGAGGGCAGGAAAAAAAGCAAAAGAAGAAAGAAGGGAGGGAATAGTGGGAGATGGAAAAAAAGGCCAGGGGCCTCTTTAAACTTGGTGTTTTGTTAGGAGCCGAGCTGCTCTTCATGTGCGGCGGGGCCTTCTATTTGCAGCGTGCTGTCAGAAGTTTCTCCCAAAGTCTGGATTAAAGAGATCCTCTAATGACACTGAGGCTGGACGACTTCAGACAGCAGCAAAAACCTCACACTGCACCGCCTCCAGCCAAGGACACACACACACACGCGCACTCACACACACACACGCACACACACACAGAGCAGATAGACAAGCAAAAGAGTAAGAACAGATACATACACAAGGGACATGAAGCAAACAGACATACATAAGCAAAGACACAGTATGTGAACTGCGCCCACACACACACACACACACACACACATGCACGCCACACGCACGCACACACATGCATACCCACACTCTCTCACACTCTCACACACACACACATGCACACCAGCTTTAGTAGAACAAGGCAGTGTGTGTATGTATGTCTACTGATCTAATAGTAAATAATAAAGGAGGTGCTAACCTCAAGGAGAGGTGGATGGCCAGAGAGATGAGCACAGCCTCTCTTTTATCTGCACTTTTATCAAAGGATTGTTGCAAAGGTAAAGAGTGTAGCTGTAGGAGAGGGAGGAGGAGGAGGAGGAGAAGTAGGAGGAGGAGAGAGGTCTCCCTCCTGAGGTGTTAGAGAAGTGAAACTTTTGCTTTTGCTTTGCTGTCTGTCTGTCTGTGTATGAGAATAAAAAGACATGGTTTAGCAAGTCGAACAGGACAGCCCCTCTGAAAGATATCACTGATACTGTTATGAATTGACTTGCTTTCAGTACTTTGATGCTCCTCAGCACTTTTCCAGACTTGATTTCGAACTGAGGTAGGAAGGTATCATGACGGTGGCAGAAGCAAACTCTTAGCAAATAGAATAGTTATCACGTCTTTTGCAATATGCACACACGTCGGCACAGTTATGGAAGTGCCTTTCCTGGTACTGATGAAAATAGTAAGACAATTGCCGCGGTAATGAAGACATGTTGCAACCGAGCTATGCCCAAAGGGGGAACACAGTGTTCTCTATCTTCCCGTCTCTTTCAGCTGCTGTGAGCTACAGTAGAAAGAGAATAGGAAACAACTCTGAAATATGCGCCATATGCCCTCTGTGTGTATTTGCGTGTGTGTGTGTGTTTGTGTACGGGGGCTTACATACATAGTTTATTCTGCTCATCAAATCGTATATGATTTAATGACTGTTAAGTTTACAAGACTTGCAAGTACAACTGCAGCTTAAAAACTTGAGACGACTTCTTGAGAACAAAATAAAACATAGATCCATGTTTTGCTGCAGGATTTTATGTTAACCAGAGAAGCTGTAACTGATGCCGCAGAAGTTGCAACAAAGAGTTAACAGTAAGTCTCTGTAAACTCCTAGTCAAGATTTCTCAATGAGCTTAGGTCAGTCTTTTAACTTGTGACTGTAAAAAAGGCTAAATAAGATAAGGTGCAGATATTTACACCTGTAAATGTAAGAGTCACTTTGAGTACTAAACCCAGTTATGAGCTCTTTGCAGATTTTAGCCAATTTAGCTTATTAATTTGGTTTTATAGCAACCCTTACATACAATGTTGAGTCTCATTGTTCTAATTCAGTTGCACTAACAAGCTGAAGGTACATATAAGCCATGGGAAATCGATAAGACAATAGTATAACACAGAAAATAACAAGTCCTACAGGATCTGCTGGACAGATTTCTTGGCAGAAGTGCTTAAAAAGTAAAATCCTTCGCATACAGTATGCTGTTATTCACAGGTTTACAAGAGAGGTGCCACCACAGAAATGAGACTTGTCTACTTCTGCCTACAGTGTGGATTCTTATCATGCGGCTCTTCAAACAGAGAGGCACAAGACGTTAGGCCGTCATGGTTTCTTTGTACTTAACATTAGGCCTGTGGTTTAATGAGTAATTTCCGTTTGTTGTCCATGAATGGACTACGGTCTCTATGAGCTGTTCCACTTCCCATGTTCCCCAGTTGCATCCTGGAATGTTATCTCTCTCCTACTTCCACCTCCTCTGATATGTGGATCAAACACTGCCGGGAATCTGCGCACAGCCAGAAAAGTCATCAATCAGCCAACACTGGGCACACAAGCAAGTGTCGCATGCACGCACACCCATACACACACACACACACACACCCACACCCACACACAAACATACACATGGACATGAACACGGATGGATCCTTACATAAAAATAGATAAAGAAAGGCAGAAAGATAAATGAAAAACAGGGGGATCCTTGCCTTCACACGTACATATTTTTAGCTTACAACAATGCTAATATGTAGGACAAAACAGGACTGATCTGGAAGTTGGAACTGTGCAGCCTCACTTAGAGCACTACACTCTGCAGGGTGACCTTCAACAGTTGCTTCACAGAGAGACACAAACTCAGTGTTTCAGCTAAAATAACTGTCAGGCTCAGGTTGAGTTCAGGCTGGGCTTGGTTGCTACTCTCTGACTTGGGTTGGCCAGAGCTGCACTCCAGATGGTATCCATGAGAACATTTTCAGGATTTTATCTATAACCGAACAAACACAATGCCTTTGTGAACAATACTACACTGAAAAAATTAGTTGTCACGCTACAGACAGCTCATGATGCTTAAGTTTATTAGTGTTCAATCCAGTTTCGACCTTCAAATGCTACATTAAGCAACTTAAGACTTGAAAACTTGTTGAGAATGACAAGCTCATGTTCAAAAAGAAGAAATTGACTTCCAATGGCTTAAATAATTGTAAAACTGTAAATGTCTTCTTACTAATTCAGAAACAGAACAAGAAAGGCACAGCACTTGAAACACTTTAGCAACTTTTTGCCTTTAAACATAAGTAAAAATCAACTCACACCTGAGCAAAATACTGTATGTGTCTCTTTGCCATACTTGAGTTTTAAAATATCCCCATTAAATATCTCACTGGATTAATTAAGTACACATTACAACCAGCATGTGTGAGCTGGGAGCAGTTGCCTGTGACTTAATATACAGAGGGGCTGTTTTGTTTTATTGGAAAGGCAAATCAAATTTTTTTTCTGAATATATTTTTAAATAAACATAAAAAATGTGCAAGTACTATTCACACCTACACACAAGGAAAAAGAAGAAAGTGACAGAATACAGATGGCCTACCAAACTTCAGTTAAACCAATGTTCAAGGTTCAAGGTTGACAGAGAACATGGACACGTGTTGAAGGACATGGACAGACACACAAATGGAGAAGACAAACGCACACGAGCATACACTCAGCGATTGAAGCAGCTCTTTGCCTCTGCAACAGAGGGTATCCAGCACACCTGTTCTTGATCCACTGCTGCCATTTCTTCCCACAGGCAAAGTCATCCTTTCAACCCCCCCAGAAACTAATGCATATATAACTAAAGAACTACAGACAAACTGCAGCTGCTACAACTCGCCCCCTTGAATGGGTGCATGTTTTTGTGGCTGTGTGTGTGTGTGTGCGCGCACAGGAGTTTTGTCCCTCGTTACTGGTACGCATGCTTAAAGGCATGGTACCCAGATCACACAGACTCCATCGAAATTTGACAAAGAAAGGTGCACCCTACACTGTCTGGTGTACAAAGCATACTGCACCTCATTTATTCACCCTCACCCTCACACAGAGTGAGACAATGGTCAGTGTTGCATTATGTAATGTGTCTGCTGTCACTTTACCCAGAAGACACTACAACAGGACTTTCCTTTTTGACTATCAATAGAAGTTACTGCAAGATCAAAGGTGTGTATCCCTGTCAGTGTGTGATGGTGTGTGTGTGCAAACACTGGGCACATGTGGGTTTGTGTTAGAAAATGCAACACTGTTGAATGATGTAGAGACAAGGGCACTAACTCAAAGCAATGCTCCTGGGCAAGTTTGAGGGACAGAAAGATAGAGATAAAGACTCTATGAGAGGAAAATGGTGAGAGACAGTATATGTAGGCCCATGTTTAAGTATGAGACACTAATTTATAGGTGTGTGTATGTGCACATATATGTGCATGCATATGGCAGCATTCAGCAGGCAGAAAGACAGGAAGCACTGCTGTGGGGAGCAGGAACAGCGGTGCTGATCAAAGCCCAGGCGGGTGACACTATGGGCGGAGTGCCATTGTTTATTCACCAGCCACCTCTCCCTTTTGGCAGGGCGAGGTGAGCATGTGTGCTTGTGTATGTGTGTGTGGAGACAGACAGAGAGTTTGAGATAGAAAAGACTCCGAAGATACAGAGTTGGAAAGATAGGGTGTGAGAGAGAGAGAGAGAGAGAGGAGACAAGGCCTGTGTGTGTGTGTGTGTGAGAGTGTGTGTGTGTGTCTTTGTACCTTTCTCTTGGCAGGCTAATGTGGGCTTGAGTTCTGTCAGATTTGGCAGCTGCACATTTTAGGCACACACACACACTTCCCACACAAAGACAAAAACACTGCCCTGTTCATGTGGCCACACAAACACACATCATGTACTCAAGTAATTCTCAATAACCTCACTATTAAACCTCACCTTCACCTTAAACCCCCGAGTCTCATCAAAGACAAAACTCATCCAGTAAAAGGAGACACTTCGCCCAGACACCACATGTAGGGAAACAGATGACATGAGGAAGTGAATAATCCTGGAACCAAACGCTGGCTATGCCCCAGTGCGCTACAGTGGCTTCCTCTATATTGGTTCCCATTCCCCTTACCTGATATGAATAGACTGGACAGATGAAAGCAAATACATCGCTTTCATCTCGCTTTCACCTTCCATAGTCCTTTGACACTGGCCTGGTTCCAGTGCATTAAATCCGTGCACACCCTCCTTGCCCACTGTTATGAGATAATTAGTAACTTAAAAATAACTGGCTACATTTGACTACAACTCCATATGAGAGATCATTCACTTGAAACAAAAGCAGGAAGTAAGTGTAATATTGGAAGGGGAATTTACAAAACCTTAGCTTATTTATTTACTTTGAGTGTAACAGTGCAACTTCCTGGTCTTGATGGATGTATGTGTTAATTGTTAGTCCACTGGCAGATTGTCAAACTGAAACATGCTATGTCTCAAACTGTACAACAAAAAACAATGAGCTAAAAGTTGTCAAACCTGTAGAGTTGGGTTCGACATTAAAAGAAGCCCTAATTAAAAAGAGAGATTTCTTTTAGTGATACTTTCAAATCCCTAATTAAAATGATGTCCTATCAGTGTGTCTTTTCATTAATCTGGACAGAGACAATATTAAAAAAGTCTGTCCTTTTATCTGCCACAGTTTGAAACACACACTTTGATATTTATTCTGTTTGCTTTTCCAACCGAGTGGGCCAAGCAATGCAAAGCCATTGTCTCTGTCTTTGACACCTCATGCCAAGTTAGTACACACATGTATGCATGTATGAACACACAGCCCCAAATAAACACGCTCCCACACAAAAATACTCCACCTAAACGTCACTTAGACAAAAAAGACACAGATAATAAGCATACTCAACTGTACTACCGTTGTTCTAAAAAGGGTTTACGAGACACAAAGGTCTCCACAGTTAACACCCACATTTAAGAAGTCACAAGTACAGTAGTGCCACAGAGGGAGCTAAATTCGGGCTAGAAACGGCAGAACGGGGCTGGTGAGAGGGGAAAAAAAAAAGAGAGGAGACATCTGATCTAGTGCAGCATGCATTCAGAGCAACTGTTTTGGGATTATCCTGATTCAAATGTGCGGCTAACTTTGATGTTATTTTCTTCCCCTCCTATTGTCTGAAGCCCCTCGCTCTCTTCATAATCCGAGCCCTTTGAAGTGAGCAGCATGGAAACAATGTCAGCAGGCGACGCACTCCCTCCGATGGCCCACTGACAGCTCTGTGCCATTTCTTTCTTTCTTCACTCTATCCTTTCTTCCCTTGTCCTTCTGTTTGCTGTCTCAATCCTCCCACTTCCTCCATCTCTCTGCTGCTCTCCCTCTCTTTCTTCCTCTTCGCTGTTTACCATCTCACCATTTTCCTCCCTCTCCCTCTTTCAAGTTCACACCATTTCTTTCTTTTATATTTTTTTTCTCTTTATGTGCCGGTTGAACAATCCTACCTCCCTCTCCCGCACTGACTGTCTTCATTTCCCTCATGTCTGGCCTTTAATAAGCAATTCAATCATTAATTGGAGTCTCATTAGCGGGTGGTTAATACAGGGGGGATCGTAATAATGAGGACACAGATAATGGAAACAGAAAGCCTCTGCTTGCTCCAAACAAAAATGTCAAGACCTGTGTGTAGTAACTCAGCCTGCAGCAGGGGACACTGTGTGTGTTTTGTGTCACATTACAGTTAGATTACAGTAACAAAGGTACAATATGAGCAAGTGTATTCAGAGTCAGTCTGTCTACCCAACACTGACATTCAAGTACACATGGAACATTATACCATAATGACAAACACTTCATAACAGCAAACAAGGGATGAATAATTGGGTATCTCAGTGTAACTTAGAACCTGTTGTGATGTGTCTAAAGCTTTTGTCTTCTATTTAGACAGCAAGCAACAGTGTGAATAGATAACTGTCATGTTCACCCAGTCATGTCTAAATATATGTAGGGTGACACTTTATGGTGCGATTTAAGCATCAAAAAATTCAACAGCTCATCTTCTACAGTGCCTTGCATGTGTGAAATCCAACTGGAAATGACTTCATGTGGCTTTGCTGATCATAATATGAACAGTGTCACACTGAATGTGTTAGCTGAGTGATTTGGACCACAGAACCACCACCAGCCTGCACTGTAAATCATGCATGGATAACAAGATAATACCGTATTTTTCAGGCACTGAAGGCTGGAGCAAGCCATTCCACGGCAAACTGGCCACTTGAGGAAAAAACTCTGAAAAAATCTGAGTAAGGGGGTTTGGGCTACCAGGGCCTAGAAGGAGAAGAGATCTAAAGAGAGGCCCAGAGACCTGCCTTCTTACTATATGAGGACGCTGCAACCACATACAGACATGTCGGAGTTAGGAAACATGTCCTGATCCCAGACACAACAACTCTTTATTTAGGGAGCCACACCCAATCAGCTGCCAGTGTTTCTCAGTCTGGTTGTCAGGGCAAGAGGCAGGATAAAAGATCCTATGAGTGCATAAAGGAGGATGATCAGGAAAAAAAACAAAAAAAACAAAAAAAAACACAGAATCTTGTTTAAATGAATCATCAGAAATACTGTCACTCTTTATTCCTGACCTTTTTTTCAGGTAATATTGTTTTAAACACATTAAATTGACTTAGAACAGGGGTTTCAAAAAATAAATAAAAGTAAGAAATTTAAAAAAAGAGCTCATGCCAAAAATGGAGCCTGAGTGTAAAGTTTAACCGTAAAGGAGGACAACAGCAATGATAAAGAGAAGCTCTGACTTAAGAAGTGGGGTGCAGCAGACAGATTTATGGGCTTCAGCCAGACAGAAAGCACACAAGCCACTTAAAGACACTATGGAGTTTGTAACTAGCCATAAAAATGACAGAGCACATGCATACAAACTGTGGCCGTGCTTTGACAAAAGAAAAGCGACCCATGTCTGCTCTATAAAAGTTAAATCCAGACAAGGCTTGTGGGACGATGTAGGTCACTCAGCACACACCCCTTCGTTCTATACATCTAAAGGTTTGCCTCAGCAGGTGAACTCTATAAAGACAGCAGATATTGGATAGGACACATACAAGACTGCTAGGAGACTAAAATGTAACTTTACATAATTATCTGATCAGATTTTATGATGCAAATGTCACAAGCCCACTGAGATTAAAAAAGAATTAGGATCTAGGTTAACATCTATCTTCAATCAACTACCAACCACAATGACTAAGACACTTCTTCAGTCTTTGATCCAATACGTAGACAGTTTTCACACACACATTACACATTCTCGTGGCTGATATTGTGCTTTTTACATCTAGTAAACAGTCAGATAAATTATTTTTCTTGTTCTGCTCGGATGATTTACTTCAGATCAACAGAATTTGCTGCTGATCAATCATTATCAACTGCTGAGCTGAATCAGATAAATACTGACGCATCTTTTTATGACTCCACGAGTGCCATGTCTCAACAACCTTGTATATGTAATTCATTCAAACATAAACTAGGAAAAAATATGACAGTAATCATGTTTGTCAGTGATGTTGATGCATGTAATTATTTAAGTGGTCACTTTCCTGCCAGACACTAACCTTATTGGCTTGATCAGCGTGTTGAGTCATTGTCCTCCTCTCTTGATCCCACTGAGCATTCATCTCCGCCAACTGCTTCTCCATCGCCTGCTGTAGACGAACAACCTCCTCCTTTGAGTCACACACAGATGTCTGCAGCTCAGCAATTAACTGTGGGTGAGAAAATCAATGTTTGATTTTGAGCTACTGATCTCGATTGATCCTTGTGTCCACAATTGATAGAAATGAAGCACAAGTAACAGATGGACAAGTGATCACACAGTCTGATTGATCAGTGAGCTGACGTTCAGTCGTATGGTTTATCTGCTTTAAGAAAAAAAGAAAAAGGAAAAGAAACAAAAAACAAGTAGAACAATCAAAGAGGGGGACAAAACTTGTTGCCAGGCACAAAATGAAATGTTGCAAATTTATGACTTGCTCCATTTGTCTGGTCTCAGAAAATGACTTCAATCTGATGGAAAATGTAGTTTACATTTGTCATGGATTCTCATGGCAGTAAAAAAATCACCTTGAAAGGCTGCATTTCCCTGAGTCTCATGTCTTGTGTCTCTTTTTTTAAGACAAGACAGAAGAGAGAGAAAGGAAAGAGGGAGAAAAAACCAGACAGGAAGGAAAAAACAACTTCCTTTTTGAACAGCAGAGTGACTTTGTATTGGTGAACTTGCAGTGCACACCAAGATGAAAAGGAACTGCCTCAGCTTTGAAATCCTCCAGTCAAAATTAACATTCTATTTAAGCCACTGTCAGGGAAAGGCAGAGAAAAGATGAGAGAAAGTAAGAGAGACAGAGAGGGAAACGAAAGGAGAGAGGGGGGGAAAGAGAAAGAGAAAGAGACCAAGGTGGTGGTGGAGGGGGGAGCGGGCGGGGGGCAGCACTGCCTCTAGCTTTGGGCTAGACAGATAATTGTTTACCGTGTTCAAACTCTGGAGGACTAGCCCTGCTGGAATCTGCACATTGTGTGGGAGTATGGGAGTTAGAGTGGTGCAGGTCGACCACAGATAGAGAGAGAGAGAGATGAGAGGCAGATTAGGCTTATTTTGTCAGTGGGAAAGCCACATGAAAGCAACAAATGGTACATTATTACGGGAACACCATTTTTGGGCGTAATAATTATTTTGCAATATGGATTCCCTGCATCTGCTGGTCTCTTTAGCCCCAGGCGGTTGCGGCACTCTAAACTAGTGAACTCAGCTGTCTGTCTTACTATTCCTGTATATATATATACACACACCATCTGATAGCCAGCAAGGCCTTTTTAAGTCTGTAATTGGTCTGGTGAGACTCGTCTATTTCCCCAGCCTGCTAGCATCTCTGTTAAGAGCTAAAGGTGGGCTTATCTCTCTCTGAACCTGAGGTAAAAAGAAAGGGGAGAAATAAGCTGGTTTGGTGTATATCCACCTGTCTGTAAACAGGAAGCATAATAACTATAAAATTATAGAAAAAAGGGATGTTTTGTAAAGGTGACATGGTACCAAATTTTGTCCCAATACCTAAAATGTGTGATTAGCCTGTAATTTGCACTTACTAAATCATAAATAAACTAAACATCTTTATATTTTTTCTCTACTTTTAGACATGACATATATTTTATTGATTATTTGAAATACTAATTTTCAGACTAAGTGATGAAATGATCACTTCATCAATTCATGTGCCTGTGCAGTTTTATTTATATCTGAGTCAACTGATTCTTTGAATGAGCATCAATGGATAGTACATACCCATTTTCAAGTGTTTCAAAACGGTTAGAATTTACATTAAGAAATAAATACTGTAATAGATTCTTTATGGTTAAAAGATGCTGAGGAGGTTATTTGTAAACACCATGGAACTTAACAACTAGTATTGTGTAGAAAAAAATAAAACGTATATTTGCAGATGGAGTCAACTTTAACCTCTTTCTTCCTGAACATGGTACTGCTCATCCACTATGCCTCCCATGGTAAATCCCACCTCACACTACCACGATAAATGGTCAGGGATCAAGAAATGATCTCCCACAAGTACCACAGCTGCCACCTGCTGTAGTCTGATCATTAAGTGGGGGAAGAGAGCACAGGCCCGTTCAGTTCACAGGTCACCCAGGAGGACCACTCACAGCTAGACGCTTAGCAAACAGGACTGGATAGGAGAGACACTAATTAGTTGAGTTTGTGTGTGTGTGTGTGTGTGTGTGTGTGTGAGTGAATGAGAAAGGCAGAGAAAGCAAAGACAGGGAAGAGAACGAATGTGTGTGTGTGTATGATTGTAAACATACACCCTTACATGGAGCATCTCCATTCCCTTCAGGATAATGTATGGCGTGGTATGTTTTTAATTGGGCTATTAGCTATGCAGTCGAGCTCAAGAGCAATGCCCCCTGTCAGACATTGAAGGGTTAACAACTGGGGTTAGCCTTTGAGGTTCAAAGGCCTCTTGTTTACATTTGACGGAGTTGCCCCAAGGGGGATTCCACCTTTACCTTTTAAAACAAAGCTGCCCAAGCCCACGACAAATAGCCCGCATTAATCACGCATATTTAATGTTTGCACAAAAACCCACTTCAGCATAACCCTCTGCATAACAAGACACTTCAACAAAGGTGTTGAATTCTGCGAGGCTTTTCCTCAATGTCAGAGAGTGTTGTTTGTTAAACCCGTGCCAGCTTTGTGTCCCCAAAACAGAGGATTAATCACTTGTTGATTTGTCTGTGGTGGCGTACCGCACCACCAAAGCGGGCAAACATGGATGAACTTTTGCACACCATCCGACTTCTTTTGAAGTTGAGCATTGTGTAACCTAATAAGCTACCGTTTTCTCACAACATCTGCTTGTCAACCTCGCTTTCAACTCTGTGCCTTTGCCAGCCAACCTAAAATGGGGGGATTTAGAGAGGAGAAGAAAGAAAGAAAAACAACATAACCCCCTCTTTGAATCTCCTCTTTGGGTAACGAGGTGCAATTACGGCCAAATGATTGTGATATTTTACCCTGCTGCATAATCAAAAGAAAACTCTTTTCTCTTGTAATGTAAACATGATTAGGGTGGTTTGAATTTTTTAAACCGGTGAGGTAAAAGCTGCCTGAACTTTCAGACACATTTGTTGAATGATATCGAGTGTTCTGGGAAGTTTTACACCTGATTTAAGAGGATTTCTTCAGTTCCGTGGGCTACTCTGAGGGGACAAACAGTAATGTTAAACATATGGCCCTTGATGATGCTATGACAGGAAGAAATAAAACAGGTATGGAGATGAAACAGAGGAATCAGGGGCAGGCCAGAGTCAAGAGAGGAGTGTCATTGAATGCACAGGGGACAAACCTAAAAGTTCAAATGTGTGACTTGTAATTACAAATTTCACTGATCGCTTAAGGTCAATTTATACTTCTGCTTGAACATGTTGCAGAAGCGTCCTGCACCCCCAGATATTTCTGATGATAGTAGGGATTGCAGGTAGTAAAGAAGACATGGATAGAGTTGAAGAAAGGCTCAGAGTACACTTCTTTAAGTAAGAGGGCATTACATTGCAAAAAACATGAGTTCTCCTTATAGTTTGAAATGCTGCTGCTGATGGTGGTGTTATCCTCAAATTTTTCATTGGAGTTCTTTCCATGTTGAGTACTGCAGTCATAGGTGTACAGCATGAACAGAAGGGGTCTGAGCACTAAAAGTGGAAGAGGTGCAACTGCCAATAAGAGCTGCCTTGGGTCTGTTCTAGAGGAAGTGATATATCCAGGTGCAAAGTGCGGTACTCAAACCCAAAATGTTAAGTTTTCTAGTGTTTGAAGTGTGCAATTTTGTAGACTGCGAAAACCATCA
>JAPZDZ010000009.1:11327962-11340346 GCA_029783805.1 Acanthurus tennentii | reverse complement strand
ACAAGGGAAGCACAACTCCATCTTACTATCAAAATATTCAATAATGTGACAATCTCATGACTGTTTATTATTTTGCATTTTTACTTTATAAATAAAAAAATGATGAATACATTTATATACTTAGCACAATAAAACAAACACAGAGTGGAGAATGAAACCTCATAACCCTGAGAGACATCTGCGGTTCATGTTGCAAAATAGATCTTTAAAAGTAGTTACTTCTAACACTTTGGACACAAGGATAAGGGTAATAAAGTAAAGGGCAGGGGTGGCTTGCTGTGTGTGTGTTTTCATGTGTGCTTCCTTCACCTCTCCCGTCAGCGAGTTCTCCCAGTTGTTTATGCAATTCAGTGGAAAAAAAAAAGGAATCTAACACAAAAAGTGTGGGGAGAAAAGGAAAGAAGAGAGAACTGATTACCTGGGCGGACTTGGCGAGCTTCTGAACGTACTCCTTCTCAGTCTGCTTCAACCTGCTGTTGGCCTGCAACAAGAAGGCAGAGAGGAGTGTGAGCAAGAGATATGCAGACAGACAGATAAAGACACACAAAGAGAGTTAGTTGTGAAATTGAATCTTCTGTTAAGAAGTGCACACGTTACCCTCCCAACCTACCCACGCTCACACACTCACACACACTCATGTTGACCTTTGCCTATTGGCAGTGCGTCCCCGCAGTGCAGGCCTGTGGCCCCTTGGCACAGCGCCAGCCCCTGCGTTCATGCGCGCCAGCAGGTAGTGACGGGCATGGTGCACAGTGGGCACTACACCCCCTTTGATCGCCTGCCAACAATTCATCACTTAACAAGAAGGGGGGCAAGTGAGGGGGGATTAAAACATTGCTGCCAATTAGCTATGGGGAGAGAAAAAAATGAGATGATCGCGAGAAGCGGGCAGACACAACACACGGTGGAGACAGAAGAGGAGTGAAAGGAGATTGTTGTTAGGATTTTATTGAGCGGTGCTTGTCTCTTTGTTTTTAGTTGTTGCTCCATGGGAAGCCGGCCAGCTGGAAGCGAAGATCGCGAGTGTCTAATACAAGATCTGTATCCGTTCAGCTAGCTGCGTTGTGATGCCAGAGTTTCAATGAGAGGCTGAACAGTGGAGTGAGATAATGAGGTGTGAAGTCCTGGAATTTAATGGGACGTCAATGGCTACCTCTACAGCGGTGACAAGGTCTTTACATGTGCTGTATGGAGACTAAGACTTAAGTTAATGGGGGGTATAGGTTGTTATTTGAAAGGCAGGCAGGTCTTTTCAAGTTTCAAACTTATATCTGAAGTTGTAAAGTATCATATATCAGTATATTTATGGGGTTTTTGTGTCTGTTATTTTGATATTTTGACAACTCATATATACAGAAATCAATCCTCGATCTCATTCATAAATTTGTTTCGCACTTGACAGTTGTCTAAGTGATAGTTGCTAATATTCACTATAAATAGCTCCACTATCCTCTCCTACATGGGTCATTAAAAGCCAGTTACTTTTGGTGGAATAAATTTCTCCACAGGTGTTTTTTTTTTCTTGATTACTGGACATAAGGAACACAAAAACACCTATGGAAATTTTAGTCAAGCCCATATATTTAGGGAATTATTTTAAATTTGCAGCAAACCTGGTCTATACATAAAAACGCCAATAAGACAGCAAGACACAGAAAGACAGACAGACACACACACACACAAACACACGCACACACACAAACACACACTGGCTTAACTCTCCTGTCCTGACAGCCACTGACAGACAGACAACTCACTAGCAAACACCGTTTTATTGAACGCACCCCTCGTAGCCATCAACACCTGAGCTGCGTTTGGACTCTGCACCCCATTCAAACACTTCCTGACAAACACGGCCGCCCTGCTCTGAGCGGACACACCTGTCACCACAGAAACACAGAGCCATCACCAAGGATACTGGCCTGTCTTCCTGCGCCAAGACTCGTTTGAGTGGCAGCCTGCTCGTCCCTAGGGGCCCTATAGCAGCTGATGAGAGAGGGTTAGACAAAGAAGGACACAGAAAAGGCGAGAGAGGAAGAGGTGTTTGTGGGAGAGGGGAGCAAAAGGAGTCTTTCAATATTTTCTTTTTTAAACAACTGACACATTTGTCTTCTTCCTTTATTGCTGCCTGAGTGCGCCATCATGAATTCAGCATAGTGACAAGATGGTATTATTAAATTTTTCTTTAAAGACAATTTACAGGCAACATTTCTTAAAAAATGTATCATTACAAGCACAAAAAAGAGGCACATTGCCATATTTCTTTGATTCGATGTCATCATCTTTAAAGTCTGTTTTTTAAACTTAAATGTGGCTCAGAAGTGAAAAACGACATTATACATCAGCATCATCCGTGCAGTTGACTGTGAGGTATTGAGATGTGCATGACTCTCTGTATAACATACTACTGTGGGTTCACATGTGAGTGTATTCATGGACAACATATGGCCTTATTGACATGCAAACAGGCTCAGATGTTTCATAAAAACATAAAGAGCTTGCTACTAGCCTATTCCTTTTACCTACAGCCACTCAGGGGAATTTAGCAGGACGTATTATACAACATCATACATTATACAGCTCAAACATCTAGACGAACATTAAATACGGCTAGAGATAGATGAAGATATGGATGGTGCATGTTAGGAAAAATAGCCCAACAGGACTGTGACAAATACAAAGGGAAAATCAGAGCTAAATTAAAAGCCCAGCTATATGTGTGTGTTTGTGCGAGAGTGTGTGTAAGCATTTTCAAAGAGACTACCTGTGCCCTGCCAAAGGCATTTTTGTGCTGAAGGCACTTTGAGGCTGTATCAGGCTCTTCAATCGCCTCTTAATCCTGGCTGTGTGGAGTGCGGCTGCTTTGAAGTGTGTGCGTGTTTGTGTGTGTGCACGGCTACTTCTGTGTGTATGTATTGAAGAGAGTGGAAGTGGATCTGAAGGCAAGGCATGCACCGCTTACCAGAACTTAATTAATAATCTGCAGTGGGAACCAGGCCAAACACAGACACACACATACACACAGACACACACGTATATAGACATATACAGAGCAGACTAAAAAAAGGACTGACGGCTGTGGCAGAAAACAGGGTGACAACTTTCTCTCTCGTGCACATACATACACACACACACACACACACACACACATGCACACACACACACTTAAGCAAAGATATGCACACAAGTCACACTTATTCAAACACAGACAATGGGCAAACAGGATGCAAGAGGGCCAAACACACATCCAGAGTTTGATCTCGCTGTTTAGAAATGAAATTTGCCCAAGGTGTGCAGTCCCATTGTTTGAAACGAACCATTGTATCTTTGCTTAAGGAGGAAGAAAGCAAAGTACACATTTCTCAGTATAGTAATCCAGCCAACACATGATATCTTCTGTGTGAGTGTGTCCAAGTCAAGTATGTCTGCTTCCAGTATTTTCAGAATGTGTTCAGCGAAGTCTATAGTCCTCGACAGGATATTGCCTCCATATGGCGTTTTTTCTCTGATATGTTTCCAATCATCTCACATTGCTTAAGAACAATTATGGTTTTCAGCATTGTCCTGAGGCTGCACAACTGACACAAGGATGATGTCACTCTCCACACGGAGGAACACTATTTGGTTGACTTATCGACAGGTGATTAGGTCATGGCAGGGGCGTCGTTAATGTGACAACGAGTTACAAAACACTCTCTTTAAATGGTTATGGTTGCACGCTGCAAACAACATGCTGTATACTGCACATTTTAGAGTTCATTTGTAAGGTTTATTTCTCGAAAAACGAAGAAAAAAAAACTGATTTCAAAGAGAAGCTTTTCCCCCATTGCTCCATGAATCCTTCAGTTTTAGTGGCAGCAGTATTTGTAAGCATTCAAAACAATCCTTTGTTCACTACGCATGTCTCTCATAACAATTTGAGTTCAATCTGCCAGCGAGGGAGAGCTGGGAGATGTTATTTGCTCGTTTGTCTGTAATCATTGCTGTCTTGCTGTGCTTGCCTGTGTATCTGCGTGTGTGAGAGAAAGAGTTGGTGCTGTAATGACAAGAGGCTTTATTTCCATTTCACAGTTTGCCATCACTGCCTGTCAGTAGTGATTGTCTTAATCCCTGCTGCTCACTGTCATTGCTGCATCACGCACACACACACACACAGAGTACAGAAATAATGCATCATGGGTGCAGACACACTCACTCACAGGCAGGCATAGGCAGATAAACATACATCAAAACACAGTGACACACATATCATACCAAATGTTCAGTGATTACACCCTCAACCAGCAAGTTCTTCTATCAGAAAACCAATTACATCCATTACCATCAGAGTGAGTGGGCTCAACATCTAACTCACATCATGAGGTCAAGAAAAAAAGGTGGTTTGAGGCAGTGAATCTGTAATGGATCAGGTCGCTTGTAGAATCACAGATTGCTTCAACACAAGCAGGGTGAAAGACTTTAAAACTACAGAAAAAATGTCTCATTCATGTTTTCTGCTTACAGACATCCATAAACTATTACACAGGCAAAGGTCTGGACTTGAGATGGCCGATAAGCTAAGATGGCGAGGAATTTGCCAAAGGAGATGTAAAGTTTTCCACTTGGTCATTGAACTGTGAGTGAACTGTGATGTCTGTCTAGTTTTCTGCTTAGGTGGACCTCACTGACTATCTATTTATGCCTCCATCGCTACTTTGATCAATAAGTCTGCCTGATGTTCAAATGTAGTATGAATCTGAGTTGAATTAGAAACTTAACCCAAAAAACAGAGCCCAATATCATGGTGTCCCACTTAAAACTCCACTTCAAACCAAAGTGTAATCTATAGCGTGCAACAAGAAGGGAACTGCTTGACGCCATGTTTTAATGCGATTGAGAAAGTGTGTCGCTTCCCTCCCTCCTCTTGGATGACTTCAAAAAGTGAGCAAGGGAGCTGTGTGATGTTTTTTTGGGACGGCAGAGCCTTTACTTTGACTCTTTCATCTGCTGGGTGACTCACTCACTCTCTCTCTCTGCCGCCGGGCCCGATGGTGCACTGAGGAAACGAGGAGCTCAGATAGTTCTGAGCATGCGTACATGCACGCAAACACATAACATATGTTCATACACAAACATAAGAACACAATCTCTAGCACTTTACCGTGTGTTTGTGCAGCAGCTATGATGTAAACATATGCCAACAGACAGACACACACTTATTCAGATGCACATTTCAAATAATATTAATGCTTTACACCAGACATCCCAAACCTTTCTTCTTTCTCTGCTAAAATCAGATCATTTGCTCTTCCTCCTCCATTTCTTTGTCTCCCATTTAGCCTGTTAGTGTGAGGTGAATGTGGGCCCTCTTTGATCATCCCTTAGCCTATGTTTCTCTCCTCCTCGTTTAATCCATGACCGACTGAATAATGTGATTTGGTGTATCTCCAAATGGCAGAAGACCAACCAATAAGTCAGCGGTGACAGGGGGCATAGAGGAAAACAAGACGTGGCTATGGTAACAACAATGACGACAACCTCGTACCACCATCTTCTGGTTAAGAGGGAGAACAGTTCGCTCACTGAGGTTGAAAGTACGAAGTCTTTGAGGGTCAGGATCGGGTCAGGAGCTGAGGGTAAATTAGTTACTTAAATGTTAACTTAATTTCTATAAAAATTTGTGTTAACTGTCAGATCTACCTCGTTGCATACCAACTTTAATAGAAAGACTGAGTTTTTGGGGTGACAACCAAGTTCAAAATGTTCACAACAGCTTTGTGTGTCATCACTGACACAGTCTCAATAAAGAAGAACAACACATAAAGGCTGGCACTGTGTTAGAGCTAAAACTCCATGAGAATTTGGGAAAATCAGCTGTGTGTATGCTTTGCCTCAAACATCTTGGGTGGTCTGTTCACAAGTGCACAGCTCTAAATATGGATGTGAACGCATAACAAGAACACAACAAAGACGAACTACAATTCAATCAGTCCGACCACATTTAAGGAGGGTCAGGGACGCATGTGTCCACAAATGGAAAATAGTGTGAAAGCAGATGCATCTCCGGCCACATAAAAAGATGGCTTACTCAGCTTTGTTGTAAAGCACAACAAACAAAAGTAATATACAGATGATTTTCTTTGACCAAACAACTTAAATAAGCGTTTGAAGTTTGTGCCCGAGCTGAGGAACCAAACTTACACCGCAATCCTCTTCCCCAGCTGGATTACTCATCACAAACAAGTGTTTTTTTCTTTTTAAACAACAGTTTCTCACAGATGGAATCAAATATAAGTAGGGACATGAAATCTGCTGACAGATAATCACTTAAAGACAAATTGTAAGACCATGACAGACTTGCTATCCATCACTAATAAAGATAAGAGATTATCCGGTAACAGCCAAAAAATACCAAATGATAGCCGACAAACAGATCCTAGTCGAACACATATCTGATAAGACGTAATTAGTTTAAAATAAAAAAAAAACAGTGTGCAGAACTTAGTGGCATCTAGTGTTGAGTCACAGAATGCAAGTAAACAGAACATCCCTTCCCTCGATTTTCCCATTCAAGCATAAAGGAGAGCTTACAGTCGCTGTGAAAAAGACAAAAAGCTCTCTCTAAAGCAGTTGATGGTTGTTCTTTTCTTAACTTTAAGTCTAAGTCTTAAGTCCATTAAAGATTTTAGTTAATTTCAGTGTTTAGAAGATGTTGTTTGCACTTATACCGAAGAGAATAAATGCAGTGTGACAAAATAACAAGTGGGGAAGCACACAAGAGAGCTAAACCTTAACTTTTTTGAGAAAACCTAACATCAACAAGAAGAACTTTCAGGTTTTTTGGATGTGCATGGACTTCACCTCCTAAAGCAAAAATCTGTACAGAAAGAGACTAATTGCAAGACAGAGGCTTTCATGCCTCAGCTATATAATGGTTAACCTGTGTGTGTGTCAGAGGAAGACTGAGCACTGTTGTGCCTTTCATGTCAAACGAGTCACGTGGGGCACAGCTACAGGGACACTGGTGCTGTGACACAGGGAGCAGGGATTGGCTACTGCATGCCAAAAATCTACTTTCTCATTGGCTGGTGTTTGCCTCCAGGTGGTTTTGTCACACTTGATTACTGTTTAATGAAATGCCCTGTCCCTTTGATCTGAAGTGAAAGTAGGCATGCATGTGCACGCACACACATATGGGAGAAAGAAAATACACACACATACATAAACACATTTCACTTTTTCACTACTTGCTCCAGTGATCATCAGTAGAACATGATTGGTTGACTAGTTGTTTAAATGTTGCTACACCTGGTAGTGGGCACCAGAGAGGCTTGTCAGTCAACTAATTTTTTTTTTCACTGTATTTAAAAAACAGGATAATGTGCAGTGTTCATATTGCACAGCGCAAAGTGCCACACGTACCAGCAGCATTCTAAATACAATTTAGTTACTGAAGAAGTTACTGAACTGTTTAAATTGTCTCTATACAAAATATATGTTATGAAAATGTTTAACCTCCTAGGTTGAATTAATATTGCTCAATTTTGACCAATTGTTATTTTTGCTTTTAGACTGATCGACTAGACTTAGTTTAAACTTGAGTAAAATTAGACATGAGGAATATCTCTAGTTATCAGACAGTGTGGTTTGACACTGTCTGCAGTCACTGTGTGTATTCTGTGATACACACGACTATGCACATGAATGGTGACAATTAAAAACCACAAAAATGAGAAAACAAGCATGTGTACAGTACATGTGCATATCCAAGCATCATCATCTATATGAGTGTTAGTTCTTTCCCTCTCCCTGATACACATACAGACACACACACACACACCCACACACCCACACACAGAGACACACAAACATATCAGACAAATTTGCACATCTAATCTTTTTAGGCACTTCAAAGTGCCATGTTTTCCAGACTAAGAAGAAATATAATTTTAAGGTTACAGACGTTATTCAATTCCTATCAACCTGAGGCATTTTGTTCCTTTGTCTCACAGTATCTCAGATCTCTATTATTTGACAAGCAGGGGGTGAAAAGGACACAGCGGCTTGACATGAAGAGGTCCAATACAAAGACCTTTTCTCCACTAGATAAAGTTTAAGCTTATACATATTGCCTAATAAGCACAAATTGCAAATATGACCTGTGTTTTATATCGTAATGATCACACAGTGAGGTGTGTGTGTGTGTGTGTGCATGTGGCAAGAAATCATGTTCCCACACTTCCTCAAAACCTTGCCCTGACTTCTAGAAAAGTCAGGGCTGGGCTTACTTAAAAAGCTCTGATGTTCTGGGTGGGGAAAGACAGAGAAAAATGGATGGTGTGGGGTGTGAAGGAGAATAAGAAAGTTAGATAAGGAGGTGGTGGTGTGGGTGAGAGGCACGATTCGTGCAAACTGTAGCCCAGAGATGAGGCGTCTTTATCTGGCACAGAGGCGGCTTCACAGGCCCCTCAGTGGAGGACGGAGATTGGGAGGTCTGGGGTTGTGTGCGTTCAGTCTCAGTCATGAGCGCAGCCACACACACCCAACACACATGCACATACACTTACAAAGATAAACTTCAATAGCAACCAGAATAACCCCCCCACACACGAACGCATGCACACACCTTCTACTCAGTCTCCCTCCATCACTTTACCTTTTCTCCTCCTTTTTTGGGATGCAGCTCAAATGTATGGAACTATCTTAACGTCTGATCTTATCTCCTCTGTTATTCTGTTTCTCATTATTTCATTCCAACAGCTTCGACTGTCAACTCCCAAAACATCCCCCCATCCCCCTGTATCCCTCTCTGTCTCTCCCTTAAACGCATGCGTCTTTGATGGGAATCCATTCATGGATTTAATGGATTTCTCTGCCTTTTTTCCAGGATCTGGGAGATGTGTTCAAAAAAAAAAAAAAAAGGGAAAAGCTGGTCTGCCCAGGCTCTGCTTCCAAGAGCATGGTGGACTGCAGAGGACAGCATTTCTGTCTGCATCAAAAGAATGAGAAATTTTCAGCTTACAAAACAGGGCGAACGAGTCAATATGGATCTGAGAGCTGGCTGACTTCAATCCCATGTGAAAAAAACAGGCACAACAAAGTAGTGAAACTTCTCCCTACCCACTCCGAAGCCAAACTTGGAGACAGATTAGAAAGTAGAAAAAAGGGGGAAAGTAAGACGCTCAACCTTTGGTGAGTTTTTTTTAGAAGCGTGCACTTTCAGCTGACAAAAAAGGACCGAGAAATCATTAATCTCTTTCATAAAAAAGTGAAACTAGCACATTGCTTATAGTGTTATCAGTTTAAGTTCAACATTCAGCCTCACTGGTTTGAATCCACTCCAGATTGCTTGACAACTGTGGGTCGTTTTTGTCCTTGTGTAAGAAAAAAAAGGGAAGAGGGAGGAGGAGTTAAAGTGTGTCAAAAAGATAAAATAACTTTTAGCTGTAAAACAGCTTTCACTTATACAAAAAGGGGAAAAAAAAGGCTGATAAGAAATAGCATGATTTCTTCAAATGAGGATTACTATGTAATAAGCACAATCCTTTACTCGGATCTCTCTCCTTTCAGTACCCTTGGTTCTGTGTGCCATATGGAGCCAAAATGGCCGTCTGGGTGCTTTGGAGGTCCCTGCATTCCGGGGCTAATGCTGCGCAGCTGGTGCAAGATGGTGTCTAATGAAAAATGCTCTCTTTGATGGGTCCTGCAGAGGGATTAGGTTCTGATCAACACCACCTTAGGTCAGCTTCCTGCTAGACTAGCACAAGATTATGAGTGATTTCCCAGCCATGGGTCCAGTTTCTATGGTGGCAAGGGGAGTAAATATGAGACAGAAAGAGGAAAAGAAAGAAAAAAGCAACTTCATCAGTTCTAAATGAAGTACATCCTGGTTCACTAAGATAGCAAAAAGCAAAGCTGGATAATGACTCTAATGAAAAGTTGTTGTTTCCCCTTTGTGAAAGATAAAGATAATTCACTTAACTTTCTATACTAGGAGATAGTCAAATACTATAAGTTTTTATGTTGTGCTAAGGACAGACTCTTTTCAGTGACACGAAGGCCGTGCAGTTCTGTAGGTGACAAGGACATAAACATAGACTAAACTCTAAGACGTGCCAACAGCAAGATGTACTGAGCTGTCTAAGAGCACAGACCCCCTCGGGGTGCTAGGCAGACATGAGGACAGGAGGAGCTGAGGATGGAAACGCCCCTTGCAATTAGTGGATGAATGGCTCTACCTCTGTGCCTTCGTGCCATTGAACTCCAATTGCCCCAAAAGTAGGACCAGTACATTGTTTGGTAGTTTGCTACAGTCTGTGTGGGAGTGTGTGAGAATAGGTGAATTCTGAAAGGCTTTGGATAAAAGTGCTTTAAAACTAGTCCCAGTCCCACACACACAGATACACAAACACGACCTGCTCTCCTTGTCAACACTGATGAAACAAAAGCTTGATAAAGACAACACTGTTCACACGCTCTCTGACAAACATCTATGGGAGAAGGAGACATAAACAGATGCAGACGTACAGAGAGAGAATGGGGGAGAGGCAAGCGTTACATACAAAAGATAAAAAAGCTTGATTGTCTGAACAAGACTACTGCTAGAACACTGTAACAAAACACCTTCTAACAGCCACAGGCTGAAAACTGTCTTGACTTACTTCTTGTAAACTGCAAAGCCGAACAAATCTAATCTCTCTTGCACAGTCAACCACACTCTCCAATCTCTTTAATGTGAGTTACTGCTGGTAAACCAATAAAGGTGTCACTTTCTATGTTACTTAATGTAAACCGAGATTTGTCCATAGGCTGTGGAAAGTGATGCAATGTGATTTATACAGACTGCATCCTATCGGAACCTGACCGTAACCCATCTGTTCCCTCCTATCCTCTACCTACCCTTTCTAGTGCAGCATCGCTCTCCTGCTGGTGGCTTCTCTCAAGGTCGCTACGGATACGTTCCATGTCAGAGCGGAGCCGGTCCAGGGATGCCTCTTTGTCCAGGAACGCCCTTTGTTTTTCTTCCTCCCGCAGTAATGCCATTTCGGTCAACTGTTGCTTATGCTGTGTATGGACAGACTGAAGCTCCTCAGAAAGTCCTGACAGCTGAACTTCCAAATCTGATATTGTCTGGAAAGAGGCAGATACAAAGATGTATAGTGTATTCAGGTAAGTGATATTGACCACTAACCGGCAGATACTGCATGGCTCTAAGATGTGCTAATACTGAGGTTAACATTTAACCATATTCCTTTAAAAAAGTCCATTGTAGTAATAATTTTAGCATTTAAAAGCATGAGGCATAAGATGGGTAGTATGTAAGATCTATTGAGTAACATTTTATTTGAAGAGATGTCCATAACACTGACATGACACAGTCATAACATTATGAATATGTTTTGATTATTGTCTTAATGCATCATTTGGTCAATTATACACTCTTTAACGGTTTAAGGTAAAATGTACAAATTACACCTAAACCCACAATATGTAATTTCTGCTGCTAATGGTCTCACACTCAAAACAATAAAAACAAAAGACATAGTTTTAAATAGCCACAACTGCTAATGAGTATCTATCTATCTTAATAAGGCAGAAAAGTTGACAGGGTAAGTTATGAATTAAAGTTTGGCTAAAGTTTGATTTAAGTTAAGTTTAATCACATTTTTAACAGCCTTCCTTGCTCTCTGACTGGTGTTGTCCCTGAGTTGGCAAGGAGCAATAGAATCAAAATTTGAACACTGTTGGAAAGCATACAGGTTAATAAATTTTCCTTCATGTTCATGTGAATCTAATACACATCAATTCAAATAAAGGGTTGTAATCTATTCATTTATTGTGCATTCATGCAGAGGGATTTACATTGTATGTGTATGTGTAATTATGTTCATATAATGTGCCTGTGAAGATTTCAGCTTTTCAGAATGTCCACCAATATTCTGTAAGCATATTCTTAACACGTATCATTACTGGTATTGACAAATGCATTGTCAGTGCTGTGGCTGGATCACAGGGTGAGAGAAGTTCTCTGATTAATTTATGAGTGATGAAGTGAAATAGAGAAAGGTTTTGTGTTCTGTATGATAGAAATATAAAAATAAATGTTCTACAGATTTCATCCTTACTTGCTATTGGCCCAATAAGACAGGTAAGAGGACTGGAAACTGATGCAGTATGTAAGTATGAAGGAATGTCTCCACAGCTCTTCGAGTGCAAACAAAAATTTCACAGACAAGCTAGTTTTTTTCTTTTACTTTAAATGTTTGTGTGGGAGCTGCCATGGCCTGACCCTCTCTTTTGACCTCCCTTATTTTTAATGCTCAGCCTTGACTTTACCCAGAGGAGCCCCTTAATAGTGCTGTCAGTCAGATTCAACACAATGTAGTAGGAACTGCTAATAAGCAC
>JAPZDZ010000009.1:11313073-11327862 GCA_029783805.1 Acanthurus tennentii | reverse complement strand
TATGATCATTCCATACAATTTGCAATGTGCAAAAAGCATTGTAGTGGATTGTATGTGGCTCTGAGATGCATTGCAATAGCAGTGTTTCATACCTACATACCTATATTGCACGTATTCCCTAGTTATTGCACGTCCTCATTACTCTCTTTGGTTTACTTGGTTGATTTCTTACTTTGGTTTGCACTGTGTGCTCTACCTACTGCCCCCCCTCAACCCCCCAACCCTCACCCCCTCCTCTCCTCAAAAGCCAGGGCATCCCAGGACAACGCCATGTTAAGGCAATCAGACAGAAAGTGTCTGAAGTCTTTTTTAGCGGGCACTGGGGAGAATCAAAGAGACTTCAAAGGAGTGTCACAAAAACAGGCAGATGCTACCCCCCCCAATCAGACACACACACACACACGCGCACTAGCACCACAGGCAGATCCACTTGCACACACACATGCATACACAAACAAACTGTCACACGTGGTCTAGCTGTCACACACATACAATGGCAAGCATCACTCAGAGAGAATATGAGGTAAAAAAAATAAAATAAAAATAAAATAAAATAAAACAAACACACGCAATCCTCAGTCTCTATGTCCCACTCTCCTGTCTCTCAATATTACCAGTCTCACTGCTCTGCTTCTGCCTTCAAGGGCGAGCAGCTATTAGATCTAAGCCCTGAAAAGTCTTTAATGTATAATTCTCTCTTAAACAAATGTGGATGATCCGTCTTCCAAAAAATATTTTAATAAGTTAGAGTATAATCTTCCAGAACAGAGGCATTGGCAATGACACTTCAGAAACTTAAGAGGCCAAAAGTGCATGTTTCCTTTGGCAGTAAGTGAGCGCAGCCCCCTTCAACAGGGCACGTGTTAGCATGCTGATGTGAAGCTTTGTGACGAAGCAGCTCATGGTGACAAAGGGAGAATGTCAAATGAAATCTGCTGGGTCAAACTTGTCAACTAAGACGACAAAAGCGCGGCAGAACAACAGAGGAGAGAACTGAAAGGAGGGCACTCTGGTTAATGGACCATACACTGTATGTTCAATCGGGAAAAACTGCACAATGTCAAGTGTGGATCTGATGTACAGAATTGCTGGCATGGCTTGAGAGTTTCTTGATAACCTTTTATTCCATGTGCTACTTTTTGTAATTGTTCAGCAGTCATTAAGTGCTGGTGATAAAACTGGAAGTGCTCTAACTTCATTGTAAAAATAGCAATAAACCTGCCATCACTTCCCAGTGTTTCATAATATGTAAGCCTGTCTTGAAGAAAGAATATCAGCTTTGTTCTTGAAAAAAAGTTTCCACATGTTTCATAAAAAAGGATTTCAGCTTTGGAGTAATTTCTTCTTACAAAACAGAAAAAATAAACAAAAAATAAATCATTGGAGAGGAAAAAAAGTGGGTAAACCAGTTCAGTGTATCTGAAGCATTAGTTAAGAAAATAGATTCCTACCAATAGGCCTAATGTTTGTGCATCACTGTCAGATATTAGGATGCAATTACACATAAGGAAAGCGATGTTTTCCTATCCAAGAGCATTACATGCAGGTTACATAACTATAAACAGGCAGAAGATCGGTGTCACAGCGGATGTTATGACTTGGCAAACACAGGTGTAACTAATGACATTTATGATAGTTTTTCCACATAGGCATATCGGTGCCAGGCCCTGGTATTGTGCATGCTGGCTTACTGACATGGCTCACAGGCACAACTAAATGGAACAGAGTCATAATTAATCTTATTAGTTACACCTGTGCTTTTCCTGCTATGAATATTTCAAATGCCTGCTGTGAGAATACTTAGCATGAAAGGTGGGACATTTTAGTTTCAACTCTGTTGACCTGGGCTGTAAACCTAACATGTCTGGACTTTTACTCAGAAAAGTTCTAACTTTGAAAGAAATTTTGGGAAATAGCATCCTGTTATTATCACTCTCATTTCTGTGTAATAACTACAGAAATCAGCTTGTGTACGGATTAAACAAATATTCAATATACAGTGTTAATTAGTGAGCTTTAGAGGTGCTAGCAGGCTGATATTTGAGCTCTGGCTAACTGTTTTACCCTCCTTCCACTCTTTATGCAAAGCTAAGCTAATCAACCACTGCCTCTAGCTCCGTAGTTAATGCACATACGTACGTGAGAATGATACCAATCTTCCGAACAAATGGCAAGAAAGCAAAAAAGCTCATACCCTCAAAAAAATTCTGGCCTGTACCTTTAACACAAATTTTGAAAGACGTGATGCCTTTAAGTGAAACTCATTGTGTGCCTATTCTAAGTATGTGAATCACAACGCACATTTTGCATGTACTTCTTATGAATGATGCTCTGATTGTGTGTGCAATATGGCTGACAAATATTAACCAAGAAAATATCTCAACAATTTCTCCCAGAAAAGATAAATAATGTATCAGTGTTTACAATATAAAATAAATATGCATTATTTAAAAAAAAAAGGAAAGATAGGTAAGAGCTCTGTAATAAATGTTTCACTGTTGTCAGCTGAGATCCATCTGGTTGACATCCAAGATGTGATGTATGCACATACTGAATGGCTTCCTGGTTTTAAAGAGATGATGCCACAACTTTCAACACATCACAAAGCATCAGCACACACACTGATGGCTTTGCCCATGATCAATTGTTCTGAATTGGAGAAAAAAAAAGTAGAAAAAAAAATCCACCGCATTACTGCATAAATACACAGATTTGTACAGGAAGATGTGATCAAATCATTTAAAGAACCACAATACAGTGACATTCCAGCTCATTTGGATACTCTTGTGCTACTAGAAATTATTGAGTAAACAGATAAGATTCACTTGACGACACCAGAGCTCGGGGACCAATCATTTGGTAAATGACAATACACAAGCTCTGAGACAATCAATGTGCCCACTGGTCTATCTGTCTGCCTTATTCTCTTCATCAGACATCCTCGTTGCTTTGACTTAGTCTGTCATCACCCTCTGCATCTGACTCATCTTAATCACGTACTTGGGATTGAAATGCTTTGAAAAATTGACAGCATCATTATTTAGTCCATCACAGCCCAGAAGAAAGACCTCACAAGACTCTTCCTCTCTCCCATGCTGTTTGAAGTCCAGATGGCGTGTACGTTCCTTTAAAAAAGACACAATTATTCAGAAAAATAATACCCATAAAATGAGTTTTGAGGAGGTGGTGGGGAAAATATGAATGATGGGTTTTTGCACAGAACTAACAATTCTGTTGTTTGCAAAAAAAAAAAAAACAAGACTTGAAATTAATTTATAATGCTGGCCCTAGTTTTTGAAGTCAAAGTCTGACTAATGTTTAACAATTGAAAAGCCTCACAGACACAAATAGGGTATATTAAGAGCATTAGCAACAGTGAAATATGTTTAACTGTTTTATCATATAATAAATTAATCTTTACATTCTCAAAAATATGCTTTTACGAAGATAAGAAAGATCCTTTTTAGAGAATACAAAAAAATGTCAAGCTCAACAAACATTTCAGGCAAACTGAAAATTGTGGATTTATCCAGTTCTTTGTTTAAACATGTTTAATACCGTTTGAGGGTGAGAACACATCATACATTTCTCACTGCATATCTCTAGAGGGAGGGAAAAAAAGAAATGCCACTACGTCAGTATTTGGTCATGTCAGTGGGCATACTGGTGATGGATCCCCAAAAGAGTCTACAAAACCTCTTCGTCCTCTGGGGGGCATTGATCAGCTAACAGAACAACACAGCACTGGCTGCGGGCAAACATGTTTTACCAGCAAGACATTTCATCATCCTGGACAGACAGCCAACTGAAAGCTCCCTTTCACACTTTGGTGTTTTCAGAAACGGTTTAAGCACAGAGCTCATTCTTTTAAAAGCAACATTCAGGTCCACAAGGCTGGAAATTGTGAGTTAATCCCCTGAGTCTGTGGGATGCCAACTGCACACCAGGCCTCGGATCCAGTGGCTTAATTTTAATTCTTTCATTAAAGATATCACAGCAAATGCAAAGGAAAGATAAATTAAAGTGTGGATGTTGACAAATATTGAGTCAACATGAACACAAAAGAAGCACCATGTATGGAACAGATGGGCCATATAGCCTTTTAAAGGGTAGCAGCTACACTATGGGTGAAGCCTGAGTTTTTTTGGATAACAATCTCTAGTGAGATGAGGACAATGTGTCCCTGTGAGAGGTTTTTTTTTTTTAATCTCTTTCTTCCAATTGCTGCTACTACTCATTGGCTTTCCTTCTCAAACACAAGGCAGGAGTCAGGAATGCCATTTATTAGTGTCCCACCACATCAAGGGGATGAGTGGGTATTACTCATCCTATGAGTGTGTGGATGACATTTGCTGTTCCCTTAGCCAACTTCCTAGCAGCAACTGTCCTTCCACTGATTCCAGGAAGACTGAGAAAATGTGGGAGATGGGGAGAGGCAGAAATAACGAGGCCTGGGTTCAATCGCTACAGCAGGCATTTGGATTGTCTGTTACTGACATGTAACTTGATATTAATACCATTGGCCATCTGACCCATGTGGTGGGAGTGTGTTGTTTCATGGGCTGGAAAAAAGCTCTGAGACCCTCAAAAGCGCAAAAGAAATGTAGAAGGAAAAGAAGATGTGGCATGTAGTCTATAGGTGGTGCTCTATTTTTTCAGTAAGCGTCATCAAAATATAGATTTTTTGAAATTCAATTTATATTTTCAAAACTTTGACGGCCCTGTGTTTTGAAAGGCTGCCTGTGAGGGGCCACACTGCTATCAGTGTGACAGAGTTCTCAGGGTGTAAACAACTCTGGTAATGCAAAAGTGTTTAATAATAAGTGGCTTTACTCAGTGTTGGAAAATCTCATGTTTAATACATATCTGCTGCTGGTGTGCCAGCTTCTTGTCATTTCAGCTGCACATCCGTTGAACAGTACTCACACAGGAAGTCAAACCAGCTCACATCCTTACCAGTTTCTCAAAAATCCACAATCCTGTCCTCCATCTTTTCAAGGCTTGAGTGAAAAATCTTGACTTCTGCCGCTTTAACATCTGACATTAGGCGGGCGTCTGATCTCTGCTCAAAATGCTGCATGAGCAAACAGGAACTGAGAATACGAGATGAGTACTGGGGAAGTTTGTTTTCTGTCACCTCCTGAGAAGCTAACATTTGTCAAAATACACGTCATTTTGACACGAGGAGGACTGCGTGTTATCAGCAGAAGTGCCCTGATGTTACGGCATCTCCAGAAAATCTAATACCACACTAGCTGGTGGCATCAGTGCTGTGAAAGGCATTTCCCAAAAAAATTCGACAAGGGAACATCGGAGAGGACACAAGACTTTTCTCTCTTGTTGCACAGTTTCTAGCTTTTTAAAGACATCTTAGACTTCTAGCGGTCTAAAAGTAATAATTGCCTTACTAGGTAACGAATGACGGAGGGAGCCATTTTGAACCTTGGCAGGAGCATTTCTTCTAGTTACCTTGTCAACAGCTAAAATGTAAACATTATCAAAAGCAACAAAAAACAAACTAAACAAATGACCAAAAACATAAGATAAAGTGATTACTGACTGACAAACAGGATAGGACAGTCTCTTAAGTCGTCAAATGTTGTTGCATATAAGCTTTCTCCATTGTTGAATTGTAGGCAAAACAGCTCTCTAAAGAAACTAACTCAACTGTTGTTACAGATGATAAATGTACTGTACCTCTTAAATGTCTGTAGTTTATTAATGTAGGTAGCGATGGCAAAGTAAACCCCAACATAATTTACACTTAGTATAATTTCTTCGCCATCCAATTCCGCATCTGGCACCATCTGTGCCTTCGTTTGGTGAGTCCACAAATACAAATATATTTGACTAGATCCCAATTTTCAGCTAATAGCCAAATAAACATAACTATCTAGATGGCGACAATGTCCATTTAGTCAGGAAGCCTTAAGAGTCAAACGCATCCCCAGTTGGGGGCTGGTTTGTCAAATGGTTTCCCACAGAGCTCCAAGCTAGCCTAGGCTGGAGAGGGGCGAAGACAGAGCGAGGGTTTGAGATGAGGACATGCTGCTGGTTTGGCTAAATCATAACAGAAAAGCCCCTCAGTGTCCGGGATGTCCATTAATATAGACCCAAATGTCATACACTCATTGTAGCCATCAATTCTGAAATAAGAGCATAACCACCGTTTTCCAGAGGGAGATGGCTACCTGCGGTGAGAGGAGAATGCCTCGCAGAGATACACTTCAGTAGGAGTACAGGGCGCTTACACTGTTTCACAGCCATACAGCGGAAAATAAAAGAGAAATTCAACTCAAGGTTTTTTCGAATAAAAGCTTGGCGCTTAACAGAGCAGATTTCTTCTCCTTCATCTGGCTACCTGTGGTTTCTGGATTTCAAGTCCTTACACTTCTATCACGAAACCCTGCTGCTATAAAAAATGATTTAAAAAACACAAGAATAACATTAGAAGTTGGAGCAGTGTGATTATTTTTGTTTCGCTTCTTTATTTCTGTTTTTTTTTTTACTTCTTCTTGTGTACATCGTTGTTTTTACCCAAATAAAGTTTGCTTTAATTTAAAAAGAAATACCAAAAATATCCCTACGTTTGCGCCAAACACATAGCAATCTATAAAATCATCCACGCTCAATTTTAATATCTGTCTTGCTTCAAGTAAAAAAAGTGTCTTAACCCGCTGTGCTTTTGAAACCCCAGGAAAACGTCAATGGGCAAAATACAAAATGGTTGTCCACGGGAGTGCGGCGGGTCAGCAAGTGTGTGCGTGTGCAAACGTGGATCAGTGGAGACCCCCTACCTGGGCATCGCGCTTCCTCCATTCCTGGGTGTGCTGTTGGTGCTGTTGAAGGGCGGCCCTGGCCTGCCTCTCCAGGCTGCTCACCTCCCGCTGGCGCTCCTGGACCAGGCTGTCCTTTTCCGCGCTGTGCTGCTGCTGGAGCCGCGTCCTCTCCTGCTCATGCTGCATGCGCTGCTCAGCCATCTGATTGGACAAGCAGGCAAAGAGAGACTTCATCAGCCAACACACACTCAGAGCAACCCTGTCGTCATGACAACTTGTCCATCCACCGATCTATCCAACCTTTCTTCGTCCTATTCCTTCTATCTGTTTCCTCCACCTAAAAACACCCACGTGCCCAACTACGTTGGCAAAATTGGTAGAAAAGAGGGAAAAAGGCGAGGAAAGTTTCTCCGCTTGCTCATATTGTCAGAGGACGACATGATGCGATGTGTTTACATCTGGCTTGCTCCCCGCCCTCCCACCTCTATTGCCAATTGTACAGACCGGCCCTCAATGTCCCACTCCTCTTTCTCTTCAAATCTGTCCCCCTCGCCCTATTCTGCGATCGGCATATAAAAGAGCAGTTAGTTGAGGCTGTGCATGCAAGCTGGTAGGGGTTTGCCATCTGGCTGCAGTAACTACCCAATGCCCCATGCTATGCGGCTGACAGCATGCGAAAATCGGCTTAGGCGCTGACTATGATGATCATTATAAACCCAAATAAGAAAGAAAAAAAAAATACAGAGGGAGGCGAGGACAGCAGAAACTTTGAGGATAACTGAGAAGATGCTGAGGAACATCCTCAAGACAAGCTTAAGACAGCACTTTTGATTGTAATCATATTTTAGGATTAATGAAAACAATTGTAAATCCATTCATGTCGTTTATTAATCAATATTGGTTTTCTATGTTTTTACAATTAATGGGATTATGCTTAAGCAGCAATTTTCAGGATGCTTAATTAGGGTGCTTGCTGCTAATGAAAGATATCTGAAGTCAGAGTCTGGCAAGGACCTGTTTGCACCAATCCACAAGAAGGCTTGGTTGTGATACGAACACACAATGGATTTTGGTATCACTGGAGCTACAACCGGCTACACACAATACAGTAGAGGCAAATGAAACATGTTTAATGGGACAGAAAGCCCCGTTTTTCAGGCTTAATCATCCTGTCATCTGAAGCAAGTCTGTATCCCAGCACGACCGTGAGTGAAGTCACCTGCTGAGAGGTGAGCTTTGCCAGCAGAGCTCCCAGCCTCAAGCCCCCAAGCTTTTCTCAGGCTCTGTTCCGTTCCCACTCCCCCATGGTGGGGGAACCAGTGACCCCCACACCATCCCGCCGTGCAGCCCCAGCCGGAACCTTGAGAGGACAGCAGGGGCCTGGGGCCCATTCGCCTCCCTGCTTTGAAGCTAATCCCCTGCACATTGTACTTGACGGCACCCTACCTGGCCTGCCAGAGAAGCAGAGATCCACAGCCTCTATGCCTGGTGCCCGCTCTATCCACGGCCCTGTCTTCGGACTCTGCGTGCTATTCAGAGCAGGTGATGAATGAGGGACTATCTACAGGAAGCCAGATTCCATCCCCGGCATTGAGAGGAAGGCCACAATAGACACTTCATTTTGGCAGCCAAGAATTTACTCTTCAGCTTTTGGGAAAGCTTTGCTAAATGCCCTCTGAAAAGGGCAATAAGAGAAATAGCTGGAGAAAATGTGTTTTATCTCTGTGGTACAGTTAATGGCATGGCAGACCAACACACATATAGCACACCCTCGAGGTACTTCATACATGCATTTTTCAAGGACTTCATGTATCACTGCAGAGCTCCATCACACAAACCCTACAAAAAGTGTGGACATCATCTTCCACATGCTGCCACTAGTGATACTGATGTTGTCTACAGTAGAATCCAGAGACAGACAAGATTGCATCGCCTTCGTTATCCATTGAAAGACATAATCGATACAAATCAGATCCACGGGCAGAATACGTTGTCCCACAGGGGTAGTTCAGATTCATGCACAAGTTACGCCTGACAGACTGATAAGCAGGCAGTTGCTTCGAGAACTCCCCAGCAGGACATGCGGTAACAGAAATTGGGGGAGGGCATCGTGGCTTACTGTTCGCTCCTGTTTAGAGTCTCGGGCCAAGGGGGTTTGAGAGGAAAGTGGGTATCTGAGGTAGAACAAAAATGAAGAAATGGGCAGGATAGATCCATTGTGAGAAAAACAGCTAAAGAGGAAGACGGAGAGGAGAGGAGATGACAGAGAGCAGACCCAGCATGGAGCCTGGTTGTGACATCACGTAGCGCCAGCGTGCAGTGGAGGATGATGGGTGCTGCGGTTCTTAAAGGGACCGGCATGGTGTTTATAAGGGAGGACTGAGTCGGTTACAGCACAGCTTGGTGCCACAGATACAGAGTGGGTCGGGTGTTACTGCACAGCACGACTCCTGTCAGCCTTGTCTGACATGGTTGTGTGTGTGCTTGCATTGAGACAGGACAGTGAGGTAATGGGCTTCTTTTGGCTTCTACAGAGGCAGTGGGGAGGCTGAAATGTTTGGAAAGAAAAAGGAAAGAGGAGGGTGTAGAGGAGGGTTGAACAGAAGCCCTGTCTGGTCTCAGCAGGGGACGCTTGGGTGAGTGTGTGAGGGGAGGGGAGAGATGGGAGAAATACAAACCCCTTATTCCTCACTGTTTTGTTTGAGCTAATACCCAGTGAGTGGTGCTTAGTATGGACATGAGTGCATATTTATCTTTGTACAGTATGTCCACACACATTTACATGTCTTTCAACTGAAGAACTTTATTATTCAGTGTCTCAATCCAACATCTAAAAAGCAAGGCTGCTGAGATTCCCCTTAACTCTCAAGATCATGACTTCAAACCAGCCATTTGACCTCAACTGCATTACTACAACGTCAAGGCTGAGCTTTGTCGGGACACCATGACGCGCAACTGCCAGGAGGGTCAGCTGGAAAACAACTCCTTCATACATAGCTCCCTTTTTGAAGTCTAACTGAAGCTTCCCTTGGGTGAATGTTCTTTTGTGAGCATCTGAATGGACAAACTTGACCCCTGCAAACTTGTGACACCAATTGCTCTGGAGTGGAGGCATAATGCTCCCACACATGTGGGCATGGGAGAATGGGTACACACTAAATGCTTGTGACCACTCTTATGTGTGTGAAAATAAACACAGTACACAGAATGTAACATGAGAGTAATTAATGAATAATAACCTGTCTTTATGCGCAGAAACGTTTCCCCTCTTTCTTCCTCTACTGTTCTAGCTGTGTAGCTGATGTCACCAGCACTCATATCAACACCAGCACAAACACAGGCCCTTCTTCTTTGTATGTTTTTATCTTCAAGACAAAAGCCTTCCTGATGTGCTACTAACCCTATGTAGTTGACTTCAACTGTCAACCGCACCCCCACTCTTGGTAGCAGCAGATGATAATCGTCACCTCAGTATTTTCTGAAAAGCTTTGATTACTTACCTGCTTTTCATATGAAATGGAATTTATGATTCCTCAGAACGATATAAGGCACTCAAAACACAGATACAGTCTCAAATCTACTGGATAATTTTAGAGAGATGGAAGTGTCTTTTGGATTTACATACAATCTGTTCGACCGATAAAGTGGCATTGTCTGCTTTTTATGACAATGTACCCTTGCAGCAAGAAGTAAAGGTGCATCTCCCATTTTTCTACCTTATTTACACCTTTTTAAAATCTTTTGAAAATGTGACTTTTGAAAGTGGTCTTGTAATTACAAACAATGCCATGGAGCAAATCAATAATGAAGAACCATTTCCGCACTCCATGAAAATAACACTGGCTTTAAATCCTCCACTTACAACTATCTACAGCGAATTACACGCAGTATAAACTCCATCTAGCCTGGAAATGAGTGTTAGTATGCTTATTAACCATCTGGCTGAGTGTTAGCTTGGTGCTGAAAATCAATCATGTTATGGATGCAGATGGGAAATAGAGATGCTCTATCAGTTCTTGCTAAACACTCTTTTTCAGCATCATTTAAAGTAAGATTCAAAACATTTTTTGAACAGCTTATTATTCAGTGGCAACCTAGGGAAACATAAATGTAAATATAACATGCAATTGGCTGCTATTAAGGGTTAAATGATTGAAACACTTAATCACATTGTTTAATCACTGTCAGGTTGGTAAGGTTAAAGTGCTCTAGCTTCTATAATGAGACTGGCTGCATCTGATAATAACCATTTCTGTGCTTTAATTGAATTTGATGCTCTATAAGAGAAGTCTCCCGATCAGCTAGCCAGATTTCAATGAGTTTAGAAAATGGTTACTAGGCGCCTAATTGAAGAAGAGTGATAAAGATAGGATGATAAGGAGACCGTGCATCTGCTATGCAGATTGCATTAGTTTCCAACTGGCAACATTTTTTGATGTTTATTAAGCCACAATCCAAGCTTAATCTAAACCGTGTCCCTTATCATGAGAAATTAATCATATGGAACAGATGGGGAGGAATAACAAGACTTTTTTTCAAGTGGATGTCATTCCCTTTGGCGAGCTCCAGCGGGCCAAGTGTTCATTGATTATAGAAAAAAGGTAACAATGTGATGATGCCGATGGAGGTAAGAGGAGAAACCTTTCCTCTAGCTACATCATGAGTACAGAATCAAGAAGGCTATACATGCAAGCAGGTACCTTAATGCAAAACACACTGTAGACAGGTGGACATAAAGTCACAGACTCATACAGACCTGCTGCTCATATTTCTGTTGGAGTGCATCAAGTTGCTGGGAGAACTCTTTGGCCTGGTTCTCTCTGAGGGACTTAGAGCGCTTCAGGTCCTCCTCTACTTTCTCCATCTGGGGGCACAAGATGGAAAAACAAACAAGGTATATTATTACTTGGATTGATACAAAATAATTCAATAGTGAAAAACATTCAAACTGGAATACTTTCTGTCACAATGACTCTATTTCTTTCACTCTTCTCTGAGAGCCAGTGAGCTCCGGAGCAAAGGCCTAAGAGCAAAGATGGAATTTTGGAGGATTAAACACCCAGAGTCACACTGAATTCTGCGCTGATATGAAGCTGTTAATGGGGAGAGTATTTAAAGTTTATTTTTTAAACTTTTGGGATTAAAAATTGGATATAGATGAAGTTTTGGCTTTACAGACAGTTTATTCAGGCTGCCTCTCTTTGCTGTTGCTGGCCTCTTTAGCTTGCTGAAGTCACTGAACAGTAGCTCTTACCCATCCTCCAAAGGCAGACGATCAAATTAGCAAAATAAAATAACAGAAACTGCCCCCAACCAATGATGGATTCAAGGAATTATTTTTACTGCAAATTTGTTCAAAGAGATTTAAGTACGTCAGAGTTCAACTGAATTTCCCCCCAAAAAAATTCAAACAGTGGACAGCTGTGGTTAACACAACTTGTCTCTTCATCTACAAATGCGGGCTTATACTTGCTCTACCAAGCAGGAGGCCACAAACCAACAACATCCAGAAACACCTCTGACTGCTCTGAGCCTGAGCTCATCTGAGATGAACTATCACTAAGTGGTAAATGTGCCATCTTCTACTTATTTCACATTACAAACTGTTTTTGAAAATTATGAATGTTATGTCCTTTCGGGCTGAGGAGAAAAAGGGTCATCCAAACTAATGCCAAAACAAGGTTTATAAGCCAGAATCTGTGATGCTATGAGGGGTTTGTTAGTGCCCATTCCACATCTTTGAAGGGACTATTAAAGCTAAATTGCACACATATATTTGCTGACATCCAGAGGATGTCTTTTCCAGGGACTTCCCTGCTTATTCAGCAGGACAATGCCATGCCACATTCTGCACATGTTGCAACTGTGTGGTTTCATAGTAAAAGAGTGTGGGTACTAGACTAGCCTGCCTGCAGTCTAGATCTGTCTCCCATTGAAAATGTCTGGCGCAATATGAAAATTCACAATGTGACAATGAAGACCCCAGATTGTTGAGCAACTAAAGTTGTATTCCAAGAATGGAAAAAAAAAAATCACTTTCAAAACTTCTACAATTAGTGTCCTCAGTTTCTAAACGTTTACTGAGTATTGTTACAAGAAAAGATGATGTAAAACAGTGGTAAACAAGCCCCTGTCCCAACAGTGCTGAATTCAGTTGCAGGCATTAGTCAGAGGGAGTGTATGTTTAGGATAAAAAATCCCAAACAATTAAGTTAATCAGTATGAACATTTAATGTCTTGTTTTTGTACTGTGTTAATTTAATACAGGTCAAAAGGGATTTGCAAATCAAGACATTCTGTTTGTATTTGTGTTTTATACAGCGTCCAAACTTTTTGGAATCATGGTTGTAATACATGCAAAACCTGGAACAGAAGATCATGCATATGCATCAGAATGACACTGCTGTAACATTTTTCCTTTAATTTGAAATTGATGAACTGCCACAGGCAAGAAATCTATTCATCACATTACATGTGATCTTATCATAATGATAATGCAGTAACAGCACATCAAGGTATTAACTTATTCATCAAAGCATAATAGTGTAATTAACATTAAATATGTAATACCAGTACTTCACATCAATATTCACTGGTGTAAGAAAATCAGCACAACTTAAGGACACAAGTAAAAGAGACAGTTTGAAATAAGAAAGTCACAGACTGCGGCCTCTTAGAAGAAAAAAATAATTTTATAGTATTAACACTATTTATAATAACTCCTTTTTCTTGCAGCCTCTCTCTTTCAGATTTTTTTGTTCAGGTGGCGATAATCAAAACAATTGGAAATCTAATTTATTGAAACGCCTCTGTATCTGGGCTTTGCTGTGTGAAACGCTTAGAAAATGCTAAATGTGTTTTGATTAATCCATTTAAAATGCTGAAGCCTTCTTTGAACTATGCACACAAACATAGATTTGATTCTGTATGGTGCTTCTTTTTTTCCCTACCAAAATAGGGCAGACTCTTTCCTTTAAGTGCAGTCTAAAAGGGGAAAGCTGATTTTAAAACGAGTGAAAGACAGAAAGAGGAAGGGAGTGATACAGATAATCTGTTTAGATATAACACCATCTGCAGACAGAGAGAGGGAAAATATGATGAGACGAAAGATGGAAGGATGAAAAAAGAGTAAAAAAAACTTCTTTTGAAGTAGTTTCTGCAACATTAAAGCCTTAGCAGGAGGACGTGATGGAGCATTGCACAAGAGGGTGGGGAGAGGGCGAGAGCGGGGAGAGGATGACAGGGATGCAGAAGAGACTGCTCCCTTTCTCCTGTGGCTTTGATGTGGGCTGAAGATAAAGTCAGATTGGAGATTGGGATGCCAGAGGCTCAATGGGAAAAGAAGGAATGAGCATGAGATGGAAGGATGACAACAAGAGAAAAGAGCAAGGGGAACAAGAAGAAAAATACAGCAATACAGACAATTTTCAGAGCATTAAGAAAAGATGATATCACTTGCAGTCCTGGAGAAAATAACAACAACTTGTTATGTGTAAAACACTGTTTAAACAAGGTGATAATGTGCTCACTCTTTTTAAAATATACTCATCTAAAACAGTACCAAACAACACGTTTTACTTAATGAACTTGATAGAAATTTGTAAATACATGCCATTTTTATAGTTTCCTAAAAATAATAATTATGATATGTATACAGGTCTATGACAGTATTATGATACTGTAAGAAAGGGGCATCCTTCGAAGCCTCAGCTGTTGACAGGCAAGTATGAGGTTTAACACTTTGAGAAATCTACTATTGTTCACAAGGATATTGCTAAAAAGGTTCACGAACACTTTATAAAGCAGTTGTTGGTAAACATTATTTATCTGCAAACGATTGCATTTTGGTTTTAATTACATTTTACACAGAATCAGGAAACACACAGAAAGCAAATCAATGCATTTTATACTTTTTTTTAGTTTTTGTACTGACAGACTGTATGGTACTGTCCAAGATGAGTTATACAATTATTACTTCATGCACATGAAGATTCATAACTGCTCAAACCT
>JAPZDZ010000009.1:11294311-11307099 GCA_029783805.1 Acanthurus tennentii | reverse complement strand
TCTCAAGACTCGACTTCGAAGAGGGATTTTCTTGCCTTCACTGTGTATTTAGATGCTATTTAGCTTCATGAATAATGTAGACAACAGCATAATATACTAAATCAACTCGGCATGAGTCCCTGAAGTAAACATACTGTATTTACATATCCCGAGCATTATGCAATGGCGAAAGAAGCCGGAAGGTTTTTAATGAAACAATGGAAGCCCTTAAGACAATCTATCCGGACTGATACGTTTCGGAGCATGAATTAGCTTGGGCTTGCTAAAGTAATGATTTAAACCGTCATTTGTAAGTGAGCTAGCTTAATGTACAAAATGTCAAACAAAGTTATGTGTGATAATCAAGTAGGCAAGGCAAGGCTTAACATCATTACACCATGAAAATGCCTTGATATCAATCAAGGACACATATTGAGTGATATGATGATACTGAAACGATCAGATATGACAAATTATGGCTAAATGCTATATAACTGTGATTTTTTTTTTTTTTTTTTTTTTACCAGAGAAGAAACTTATTTATCTGCCTAATCATCTATTCATTCAATTCAGTGTGTTAATCAAAAAGAGCCACTGCCTAGACTTGCTCCATTAGACTTTTCTGCAGTTATAAAAGATGGTAAGCTTTGCATTATGCCCCTTCTAAATTTTAGCCGCAGTCTGACAACAAACCACATTTTTGGGTAATATTTTAGTGTCTTGTTTTTTATGGGATAGCATTTAAGATAGCAGATCAGTGTTCAATATAGGACCCAGTTAAAGAGCTCTTTACAATTTTTCCTTTAGTCAGGTCTGTGGTATTGAACTGGTGCTTAACCCATCACCATCCTCCCTTTTTAATTCAGCTGCTGTGGGACTAAATATCGAGCCCTGGTGCAGCTTTTCAATATTCAGGATCCATACCTCCACCTGCTCCTACACCTTAACACTAACTGGGCCCCTGCTTGGCTGCCTCTGGTCCCTCACCGGACCACCACCCCTGCTTCCCTCCATCCATTCTGTCATGGGAGAGGAATGCTGGGAAAGATAAGACCACTTCAAAAGACATGCACAGATGTAGAGTATGCATGTGCTAGCTAACACTCTCACACACGCATGCACTCTCACACACACATGCATGCACATGCACACAAACGTACACACGTACACACATACACACACACACACACACACACACACACACACACACACACACAGACACACACACGCACACACGCACACACACACTTAAATACAAAAGTAAAATGAAGGAATATGTTGGATGCATTCTATATCTTTAGGAGTAAAGGGGCACTATCTCCTGCAAGCATGTGGGCATGCATACACAGACTCTGAGAGACAAACAATGTCTTAAAGACCAACACTGGCATGCACACATATACTAAGTTAATACCTTTCCAAAAGAAACTGTTTTCGTGTCTCAAGAGTGGATTACCGAATCAAACAGTAGCTTGGTGGCAAAGACATGAAATTAAAGCTACAGCCTTAAAGCAAAACAGAACACGTGACTTTAGAAAAGAGTTTTACGCATCCCTTCCATGTCAGCGTGAGCATGTGCACAGGCTTGGACAGGCGCTCACACAGCCGCCGTGTTAGTCTCTCCTCAAACATGAGCACTCTTTCCCTCCAGCTGCCTAAAGTAGAGGCTTCCTCTGCCACTCCAAAGTGTAAACGATCAAACTGAGCAGAAGTTACTGCAGAGACACAGCCAGAGTTGTGACAACCCTGCACCACCACAACCTGGGCAGGTACGTGATTCTGATGAAGCTAGCTGGGTGCCAAACAGCAGGAAAGAGGACTGAAATGCTGTAATCTAGAAATAGACCAGCTGTTTTGCTTTTCTCTTCTTAAAACATTCAAGCGATTTTCTAATGCTTTTAAATTGTGATTTAGAGGTCACTGTTGCAAAAGCAGGCAAGCTGTTTCCCAGATGAGCTCCCTCCATCTCTCTCTTTTACCCCCCTTCTGTGGTGCATCTCTCCATCTCTATGCTAATGCCCTGTAATGATCTGAGGCATGTTGGGATGAAAGAAAAGGAGAGAAACTTGTTCTCTACGCAGCTTTGTAGTGCTTTCTGTTGTTGTTGCTATAGTAACACAGACAAATTGACACAGCAATGCTTATTTGCATGGCAGGACAGGGTGATTTTTCTTCCTATGTTGGAAAGAAAAGAGTGGGTGTATAGCGTAGAGACATCAGCTATATATGCTACATACTAACAATGATAATCAGAACAGCCAACACATTCATCATCACTTGTTATCACTTGTTATCCTACATATGTAAAGAGAAAATAAGACATTAGAAGATAGAAATTGTTATCAATCGATTCTTGCAGATATCTTTTAACAGTAAACTGTGTAGGTCAACGAGCACACACGAAATACACATCATAACACAGCGCACATACCACACAGTATCTGGCACATGGATGGTATGTTGAGCAGTTTTGCTTGTTTAATTTCATCATCCAACCTCCCATCACACACACACACACACACACACACATACACACACACACACACACACACACGCACACACACACACTGCATGCGATCTTGCTTTGACTTTGAAGTTCTCCTGGATCGCCTTTAAAGGCCGTCAGTGGTGCCATGACAGCAGGCAGGTAACAGACATCAGACTGCTTAGCGTGTGTTGTGTGTATGTGTGTGTGTATGTGTAACTCAAGCACTTAATTAGCTAAGAGCCCGATGGGCCACTTGCCGTTTCTCAGTGTTTAACTCTAAATGAGGAAATGACTGGCTCGTTACCGATGCTAACAACAAGGATAATTTATGTATGAACAGATCTTACTGCTGTGTTTAAGCTTGTCCTCTGTTGCCATGCTGACAATGACAAGCAAAAACAATACACAGTCACAAACATCAGTGTCCCTTTGCGATCTTTACGCTGAAAACCAAATGCCATGAAACTGTAAGAATTTCTTTAATGTTGCTTCAAAGACAGATGCACAATGAAACTGTAATAATAACCATGCCCTACAGGTTATTATAGTCTCTTATTTGTGAAAAACATTCATCCATGGTTTTAGAGGCTATTTAAAAAGTGTTTGGCCTAGAGACAAGAGCCTTGGGCCGAAGACGAGGACGAGGACCCAAGAAAAACTCAAATACAGCCACACTCAACTCATTCTTTCTAATCCACTTCCTCTGGGTAGCTATTATATTGTGACAAACAGTTGAAAACCTCTCAAGGGGGGTGATGGCACTGTGACTGGCCTTGGCTGTGTTTGGCTCGAACTGGAGCTGAGGTTGGTGAATGGGAGTTGTGTTAAATTGTGCAGAACACATTCTAGTTTCGCCAGGGAAACTAATCTGCTTGTGACCAAGTAATGTGGTCCAATATGAGATTAATTACTCAGAGGAATGCACTGACTGGCTGACTGGTTTGTTGGCTGTTTGGTTGGAGTTCTGGAGGGAAGGGAAATGGTAAGAAACTGAGACAGAGGTAGAGAATGATGGGCAAAGCACCGTTACTCATGATGCTACTCAAAATGATGTTACTCATTCTCTGAAGTGAAAAAGATGCAACAGATGAGTTCACAAGTTTGAAAACAGGGGCAGAATTTAAAAATCAAGAAGACAAGACAAAAAAGAAATATTGTAATTATTCAGGTGGAGTCATATTTCTGGTTGCAAGTCCAATATTTACTCTCCTTCAAGCTCTTGTTTGGTCTCCACCAGCTCCATCATGAAAAAATCTGGCTCATTAGCAATAATGCCTGACAGCGTTTACAGCTAGCTGCTAACTTTATCTGAGTGCAGTTTGATGCTGGACAAATAGTGTATAATGGGTTTCAAAGAACTCATTGCTCAAAAACAACTGCCTGGAGAGTTTGTAAATGAGACTGAGGAGAATGTACTAAAACAGTAAAATTGCAGACAAAACAAAATGTTAAGAGATACAAAAGAATTCTGTGAGAACTCAGAGCAACTGTTGCTCACAAAAATATGAATAAGTTCAGCTTTAACATGTTTAGATGCATAAAACTACTGAATTTTAAAAATATGTTTTGTTGTGATGTCCTACATCTCCGGTCAAATAACATTTACAACATATGGTATCAGTTTATTGGTGTAGAGACTGTTTGATTTATATCATGGGGTTGAGTTTTACTTGTTTTTCTCAAGACAACAAAAATGCCTATCGTACACGAAGCTCTGATCTGTACGACTTCACATCAGTTTCCAGGCTCTCAACTCTAACTGCACTGCTCACAGTTATAAAAAAAGATCAAAGAGAGTGTGCAAGGGCTGGCTTGTTAAAGCCAAACTCCACCTTAAATCAGAGTTCATACACACTGTTTGTATGATCAAAGACTTAAGTCTGTAGATATAAACAACTTTTAATAAAGTTTGAAGCCACAAAGTCAAGGCTCAAATGTGTGATACTAATAATTGTAAAAAATATCCTTCACTTGCATTAAATAAGATGGAAATATCATGATGAAAGGATGTAGTACAACAGTAACAAAGCAGGAAATGAACTCACATACTTGTGAAATAACAATCACATGGTTTGTGTTTTGATGATATTCTCAAATTGTATGCGCACAGTTACACATTGGCTGACACGCTGATGGTGTGCCCAAAAATAGCAGACCGAAAATTGTTTTTAGAGTCCCCTAATATAAGTATTTTGCAATTTGAAATATTACTGATAAAATATAGAGTAAAGTATATACAATTGGGTTATTTTTATTAAAATGCAGTCAGTTGTATGCTGGACCTTTCCAATGGAAATCAAAAGACAAATGTGAAAAAATCAGTAAAAAAAAAATATTAATTATCCACTATCACAAATACATTTAGACCTACAATTTGAACTATGAATACAGTTGGAAGCAGTGTTTAAATTACTCTATTTTAGGATATGATGTAATCAGAATTAAATAAACATGGTTTGTTAATTCAGATTAACAATTATATTTTCCAATTTCAGCACCTTCATTGTTACATTTATTATTGCAACAAAAAACTCTTTTGATTTGTTTTTTTCTCATTGTACCTTAGTGTATCTTCCAGTTTGGCTATCTTCCTCTTGGCATCTGATCTCTCTTTTTCTGCCTCATTTTGGATTGCCGAAATCTTAGAGAGAGAAAGAGAGAGACAGAAAGGGAAAGTAAAATCAGGAAAGAGAGGGAGAGAGAGGTGTAAGTGAGTGCAACAGCAGACATCATCAAACATCACTCAACAAAACTCTCCTGCCTGTGACCTTGTGCATCTGGTTTCGTCTTTTCTCTCTGTCACCCCATCAAAAGTACCATCTGAGCCTATCTGCCTGCACAGAGGGCCTCTCACTCTGGATCTATGGCAGCCATATGGGCTCTTCTTATGTCCAGATATCATTCTCTGGCCTCCTTCACGTGTTTCATTTACCACTCCTGAGGAGTGAAAGAGGAATCTTTCCAGGAGACACAAAATGGAAAATCAACGACTGACTTGTCTCTCTTTTTTTGTTTTCATCTCCTGTCACCTTGCAGAAGGATGAAGGGAAAAATAAGAAAGGTGAAAAAAAACGATACAGGTGGTTTACAAGGACAGAAAAAATAGACTATTGGAGGAAAAAAGAAAGACTTCAAAACCAAACTACCGAGTTTCTTTGAGAAAGGCTTAATTTATATTCTCCCTGACCCTGAATAAAGTGCACAGAGGTCTGCTAAGTTCTTGCAGGTGTATCAGCCAGAGGGGCCCTGATTGTGCCTGCCACCAGTACTCATATTATAACTGTGGCACTTTGAAGATGACCCAGGTGCAGCGGGTCTTTAAAATCTGATTTTCACCTGACAAGTCTGCCCTGGTCCAGCTCAGATCATTAACAATGGTCTCTTCACACTGTGGTTTACTGCTGCTGTATGGCTTTAAAGGGCGTCTCTCATAAGTAAAGACCTGAGTGAAGGGGCAATTAAGGGTAGGCCTGGGCAACTGACAGAAATATGTCCCTTTTGAATGTAATCTTCTGCAGAGTGACTCAACAAGTTTATTTGGATATGCTTATAATCTCCTTCTAAACTTTCTTTGCCTAATAATTGTTATGTTAATTTAAAAATCCTACTTTTTTCCTCTGTCAAGGTCTGTGTCAACCTGTTAATCTCAGCTCTGATTTTACAAGACCAGACATAAAATCTGAAGGTAAGGAAAAACCTAAAGGAACACTTGACTATTGGCTTTGATCTCCACCTGACCGTAATAACTTTGTCCAGATCTGTTTTAATGGAACAACAGCAGCTACGGAGCTCAGTGGCTCAGTTTTCCTAAAGAACCAAGTGCATACTACCTTTTTCTCACAGTTGATTTGCAGTTCATCTTTTTCCTGTTGATACTTTATCTCTTGATTCTGAAAGGAAGCAGAAATGATACTTTGTGGCAAAGGTGAAACATCACACAAACAAGCCAGTTGTAACTTTGTGCTCTCACAGCTAGCATTTGTAGAGTGACAGAAGAAAAGATGGATAACCCAATCACAACTCAAATTATACCCTGAGTTGTTGTTGTCTGCGATGTTCACTGTCCAGGAGCTGGTGTTTGAGCTGAGCTACAGTTCTCTCAAAGTCCTCCATCACATCGGAGGCCTGAAGGATAGAAACAAAGAGAAAATTAGTTAGAAAAAGGTAGATCAATTTGGTGCAATTTTGTATTATGAATTAATCAGCTGTGAATTTAAGAGGCTAGAAAAGCAACCCATGTGGGAGTGCTGTGGTAATATGGACCTTGGCAGCAGACAGTGCGTGTTCCTGATGTAAGTGGCTCAAGTCAGTCTCATGTTTGGCCTGGACCTTCTGCACAGTTTGCTCATGCTGCTCATTCTGCTGCTCCTTCTCTTTCTGCAAATTCATTATTCTGTGGACAGTAGAGGGCATGACTTTGTATTTAATACATAAACTGACCTTTCTTGTTTCAACAGCACTATGAATTACAGTTAGGTCATTTGATGATTTTTAACATCTTAAGCAGATACTTAATAATACAATGACATAAAGAAGACATACTTGTGAGTATCCTCTTTTCCATATTGCATATTTTATTACTCTCTTTTTTACACACCGTCTGTTTGCTTCCTGCAGTTCAGAGCTGATGGATGCAATGTGGATCTCCAACTGGGCCTTCTCCTGTGTCACCTTCTGACGCAGTGAGTTGCCCTTCTCCACCTCCACTGACTGCTGTTTCACCCGCAGCTCCAGCTCGTGCACAGTTTGCTCCTGAACCACAAACATACACAGAAACCACTATACCAAAAAGCTTGAACCACAGAGGGCACCAAACTGAAGAAAAATGTCATGGATCAGATGACTGTGTGCTTTAGACACATAAACTGGTTGCTAATATCAAGGATTGAGGCTGACAATAGAGATCACCACATCTCTGACATGTTCCTCTATTTTACACCTTAAAATTATTGATACTTACTGATTACAAAATTTCAATTTGTACTTATGATCAGGTTTTAAGCCAAGGCTGGACTTACAATTTATTGTTTTGAATTGGTACTTTCCAAGATCTGCAGTTACCAAAAACAAAGCAAAAAATTCAATACAAATCTGTGGCAAAGGTCAAACCAGCAGAAACTCAATGCTAGATCTTATCAGCTTAAAATATCTGTCTGTTTTGCTCATTCATCTACAAGAGTTAAACTGCAAGCCTGTGCTGCCTTTGAAAAGTTTCTGCAGCGATAAAACTCTTGGCTACTTCTTTATACTGTTGCCCTAAATCTGACACTTAGATCAAGTCATGGCAACACAGGCAATCCACAGTGATCCTTCCGTTTGCAAACCTTGGCAATCTTTTTGAAAGAGGGTTTAATGTGAACATGGCTCTGTATTCATAATCTGCCTCCAAATGTGAACAAACTGCTGGGATAGAGATATTTTGACTAACACCAGTTGACAATTAGTAAATTACAACAGTAACATGATTATTGGAGTCTCAACTGCTTTTAAAGATGTATTTTTGCCTTGATGTGGTGTTGTCAAGCAGCGTTTTGATTTGTGGGTCCTTGCTTTGATTACATTTCATGCTCTTTCATACTTTAAAGATGCAGACACAGTGGGGTGCACACCAGTGTGAGCTTCGAATGAAGGAATATGTCAAAATTAAAACATGCTGCACAATTCTTTTTGTGTTCACCATGCTTTTTTCACAAACTAACTTATCAACTAGCTCACAAATAGTGGTGCAAAGGTGAAGAGTTGACTTTTGAGTACATACTAAAGGATGAATATGCAATTTGCACTCAACATAATGAACACAATAGATTTGAACTTTTAAGTACAGGAAAACTCCACAAAATTATCTGATCCTGTGTGTTTTGGCTAAAAGTAGAAATTACTCCTCTCTACAAAAACATTGTTAAGTTATTTTGGCAGCACATTTTAAGAGCCAGATCTGGATTCTGATTTTCAATAAGGACATGAAATGATAAAAGTCCAGCTGACGCAGACAGCTTTTTCTGACACCGATTTGATGAAGACAAATGTTACCCTTCTGCGTATAGTCCCTCCACCATGTGCAGTTGTGTTTTGTTTGTGTATGTGTATGTGTGTGTGAGTGCTTTCGACAGCGAGGAATGCAGTGAAGGCAGGCTGATAAAGGCGATGACGGGGCACTGATTAAAGATGGAGCGTGTTGGTCCATCTAGACGATGACAGAGGCTGGTGATGACATTGGATGGAATGATGGCAGAGGAGGCAGCGGTGTGTTTAAAAAGAGTAAAAGAGCAGCGTCTGATGAGGCTGGTGAGAGAGATTTTTGTCTTTGTATAAGCAGTGTAGGGTGCTAAGGAAAGAAACAAGGGGTCTGTGTTGTGCTGGGACGCGTGCTGACACTTAGCTCTCTGGCAGGAGATGAGAGGAAGCAACTCTCGATGCTGAAACCGGACTGGGCACACCTGGACACACTCAGACGGAGCCAATTATGTCCCCTAATTAGGTGTTTTAGAAGGAGAATTACAAGGTGTGAAGTGTAGACTACATAAGCCACATTATGAGCTTCTCTAACCGTCAAAGATTTAGAAGCAATAAAGTCTTTGAAGATGAAAAAAAACATGTAATTTGTGAGGAAAAAGTCCTACAGAGTGATGGATGATCTTTTACAGTTTTTGTAACAGAACTTAAGCCAGCAACAGCAAGACAGGCTGCATCACTCATCTCCTGAGACTTGTCAGGCTGTGTACGCATGCATGTTGTTCTTTAAACTCTAGTGTTGGAGGAAGAGCAGCATGTGGAAGAGAAAGTCTTTCAGAAGACATTAGAAAGAGAAACTGAGTAGACTGCGGACTTTTGGAACAGGTGTCAAACAAACAATCCTGAAAGTTTGTTTGCTTCTGTTTTATTACACTTATTACTAAAGGGGGTACTGTGCAACACAATTACATGTAAGAAGCTGTTGGCTTGAGGTAGTTTTTAGTGTTTTAACACAAAAACATAAAAAAATAATCTGTCGTTAATTTCACAGTTATGTTGCACAGTCTTCTATGAACAAAAGAAAACAGAATACTACTGAATAGCAAGAAACAGATATTAGTGAGTTGGAGGTTTTTGGATGTGGATAATGGATAATGAGTTCATCCGGCAGAACTCCTCTGTCTTTTTCCACACAGCCATCATATCATTTACAGTCCATAGCAGCATGGTTTGAAAACTCAAGCCTTAAACTTAGGGTTACGTTAAGAGAACTTTGATAGATGGCTTTTACTCCAGGAACTAATCTTTAATATGGCAGTAGATTTGCCCTTCATTAACTATCAGATGCTCCGTGACTCTGTGACTCCACTTATGAGTTTCGGGCTCAGTAATATGAGGAGCATCCTGTGCCAATGGAGGGTACCTCAACAAAATCCTCTCTTTGACAAAAAGAAATGGACAAACAAATAATTCCTTACTTAAAGAGCTCAAACTGGTTCCTGATTGGGATCATTTTGGACTCAAACTGAGTCAGTTTCTGATTTACTTTTATGTAAGTTTTATGTATTTTAAAGCCCCATCTAGGGAGATGCATTGCAAGATTAGCTGAGGTTGAACTCTAAATGCTGTGGTGTGTGGCATCAGTTCATGCTACATACTTGTCCCTACACAAACAAACATTAAATAAATAAACGGTTCATCTCTAACCACTAGACAATATTAATCATATCATCATTATCCGTCCTTTGGATATGGCTATGCATGAGCTAAAGTCAAGAGTTTGGCTGGTGCAATACCTCAGCAGATACTGGCTTGTCTTTGTTTTCAAACACCTACTTAGTCACTCTATCATCTTCTCTGCCCTGCGCATAGATAACGTCCAAAAATAACAACATCTGACATATCTATAAGCCTCTTGTAACATCTTTGATCTGTGTTGAATAGAAATTCAACCAGGTAGCGATGGGCAGATGAACATTCTTCATTTCACTATTGTTAAACCAGATCTAGTGTGCCGTATTTGAATGAACATGAATCATCAATCTGAGTTTGTCTTGGCTTGCATACTTTTCATGTGAACTGAGCAAACTTTTCACATCGTGTCCCGGGTTTGAACTTTTATCAAGCTGCTAAATCTTCCGCCTTCATAGTAAGCAGAGAGGTAATAGTGACCTGAAACAGTTAGGCATATAATATTCTTCAATGAATAAACCACATGCCTAAAGCTACTGAAGCTCTTAGGTACTACACTGAGTCAAAAGGACAAGATCTGAATATTCTACAAGCACAAAGTGTCTGCATAGTAAATAAACTCAGGTCTTCTGACTGATGTCTTGAAGGCTAAAAGACAGACCTTTTCAAAGTAAAAAAAACACAAGACAACACTGATTCTAGAGGATTAGATTTAGGATTAGGACACCAACCATGACGCACAGGGCTGTAATAACTCACCTAAGATAAAGTTCACTTTGAACTCACTTTTTGTATGTGTGTGTGAGTGTGTGTGTCTGTATGTGTGTTAGAGGGGGGAGCTAACGCACAGTGACAGAGGGCTCTTTTCATTCTCTGGGGCCTTGTCTGTCCTTAATTATTAAGAAGGGCCTTACCACCGGCCCCACACTGTCCTGTGTTTGATGCCCTTTTAAATGTGGGCCTGCTGACAGATTAAGGCCAGAAGCACTATGTATATATGTATGACAGCCTATGAATGCTGATACTGATAACAAAACTATTTATGAAGTGGTGCATTTGCCTGGCCCCTGGTGTTGATGGTTGCAAGTAATAAAATTAAAGCAAAGTTCTTTCACACGACATCAAAGAAATTGTTGCTTTGGAGGTTCGTGCGCACATATGTGCATGGACAGCTTTGAGCACTCTCACTGCCACACCTCAAATTTAATACACACTCGGATGAAAATCCTTTACAAAGATGATATGAAGGTCTTTCTCTCAACGAGGTCTTCTGTCATGTGGACCAAGGATTGGCACTGCTCACTGTTTTACAATTAGAGGTATGATAGGTGTATACACTTAGAGCTAAACAATGCAAGAATTTCATGCCAAACACAAACAAACAAACAAAAACTCTCATTTTGTATCCCAGAATCCAGTTTGTTCCAGTGAAAGTTTGGTGTTGGGTATAAATCATAATCTACTCATATGAAGTTTCGAACACTTAAGTCCCCTACTAGCTGTTAAACATGAATCTCCTTAACAGCAGCAAACAAAGGCTCTGTCTGAAGCTGCATTCATGCTCATTACACTTTGGTGTGAAGTGATAATCACAGACAGATGGAATAAACATGAGGATACGAATACAAATAAATGTGTAAAATGAGGTTTAGGTAAACCTTAAATATGTTCAAACTGTTACAGGTTGATGCAATTTGAGTTGAACCACATAAGTTGTCTTGTATACTTACAATGCCTCTAAAAATAGGTGCTTACTAAACTTAAATTTCTCTCAGCTTCACCAATATCTAAATCTTAAACACAAACACAGACACAGACACAAAAAACTACAATGCCTGTTCTTGTACTCACAGTTGCTCGTGACCGAGCATTGTACTCAGCCTCCATCTTTTCCAGCCTGAGGTTGGTGTCGTCCAGCAGCTCCTGGATGTTCTCAGTGTGTTTTTTCTGCAGTTCAAACTTCTCCTGCTCCATCTCTGTCACAGCAGCATGTAGCTGTAAGAGCACAGAATAAATTGTCACACATCTTTCTCCTTGTATTTGCAAACTGAGTTTTACTCCTTTTTTCACCAATTCATAATTTCTTCTTTCATAAAATTAAGTTCTGTGGACATGTAATGTCTTGCGTGTTCAAGGGGAATAAATACCAATTTTATGGTGTATATGCTAAACAGATTTCAATTTAATTATTACATCTAAGAGAAAAAAATTCCACAAGATCACTCATCACATGACCCAGAAGAGATGTGGAAATCTCATTAGGATCTTATTGAGTCCCAACAGCTCTGTTAGTTAGAGCTCGTAGGAGTGAAATCAGAATTTACCCAGGGCAGAAAGCATTCATTTTTCATCACTGTAAAACCCACATTAACTTAAGCACCATGAAAGAATAAAGATTTTTCTAGCAGTATAGGAGAGCCCGCTTGCAGCTAAGTCTGCTAGTCTCTCGCTATCAAACGGTCTTCCTCTGGCTCAGGGCTGCTTACAGGGGGTTGGGCTGCAGAAGATTCAAGCCCTTCAACTCTTCCACATACCTTCTTCTCCCACTCGTTTTTCAGGGAGTCAGTGCTCTGATCCGACATCTTCCTCAGCTCAGCGATCTGCTTCTCTTTGCTCTCGCAGATGACCTGGGATTCCCGCAGCACACTTTGAACTTTAGGAGAGTGTGCGCACACAC
>JAPZDZ010000009.1:11268434-11289897 GCA_029783805.1 Acanthurus tennentii | reverse complement strand
GATTTTGATTCTTACTTTCTCCACATCTGCATCATGTCTCTGCTGCATTTTCAGTTTCTCTTCCTGGTGCTTGGCCTCCAGAACTTTAATCTTCATCTCAGTCTAAAAAACCAAACAAAACAATACAAAACATAACACATAGGAAATTAAAGTCACATATTTAAACATTACAGACTTCTGGAGCATTTCTAGCTATCTACAGATTTTTTTTTTTAAATTTTCATTTATGGAATAAATGAAAACACCAGCTTGAGGGATGAAATCTTATTTTTACCAGGCAATGCAGGCAACAAATTTTGTTCTAGGAAGTTGAGCACTGAGATGTGTGTCCTAACTTGTTTTTGGAGAAATGCCTTGGGATAAAAACATCATCATATAGAGTGGTAGGATAAAAGAGATAACATAAATCCGGATGAAAGACGATACTGTGTGTCCCGTCTTGCACACAAGCGCAGTTGATGATGAAATAAACCACATTAACATTTAAAAACATTTATCCATGCACAGAGCTTCAAAACCTCGGAGTGAAGCTGAGATGTACTGAACTCGGTGTGCGTGTGTGTTTGTACATGTTTACGATAAACTTCAGTCAGTCTATAGTAAGCACGACAAAGTGAAAGCCTGTGTGTTTGTGTGGAGGTACTTCTGCATACACATGGTGGTTTATCGTGACGAGAGTTGCTGTTTTCATTTGAACACATTTTTTTTTAGAGGATCAAAAGTTCAGCGTTGTCATGTTCATGCTGGAACAGATCTCCTTAAGCCAGAGGGGTTCTGGTCTTAGTCAAATAAACGTCTAATGATCGATTCATTACCTACTGTAATTGACTACTAAGAAAATTCCTCTTTTCATCTTCTATGGTCTTTTATACGAAATGAGCTATCATGCTTTAGTCATTCCTGGAAAATAATTATAAGTCTCTGGTATGACAGAGACTTGAGACTGGTCTTTGAAAGGCGTTCCCTTTGCATGACTGCATTTGTCTGCAGGGAAACAATAATACACAATGACAGATTTTTTTAAAGTTGCATCAAGTATTTGATTAATTGAAGGAATCCTTTGGCTAACAGTGAGCTACGAACAGCCATAGTAGCTCTGTGAGGCAGTACTGCTCATTACATTACACAACCAAAGATGCATTTTGGAAAGGTGATGCAAATAAAAAAAGTAAGGGAGAGCTTTTAATTCTCAGAACTTTACCAATAGTGGGGAAAAAGAGATAAACCTTTGCTTGAGAGAGTGCCATATAAAAAGGACATTTTGTTTTGTTAAGTAAAAGAGGTTTATGCTTCAGTAAGCATGAAAATGTTTGGAGTCTTTACTTTGTGGTCTGTGAATGCTGCTGGAGGAGTTGGAGTCTATCAGGTATCATATGTAAATATAACACAGTTCACTATGTTAATTTTAAAACACCTTTACATTAAAGTCTTTTAATCATTTTGAAATCACATTTGTATTGCTTTAATGTCTTAATTGTGAACCCAACATTTGTTGCTTAAAACAATGTTTCCTTGAGTTTTTTCTAACTTTTTGGTTGGTTAAACCTTACACAATAGTGGCTCCTGCTCATAAACACACAACACATGGAAATACACGGAGAACATTTGACAGACAGATGACTGTCATTTTGCTTTGATGTCACAACTCATGTTTAGTCACTGTCTGGTCTGGTGTCTTAATCAACCCTGCAGCAGGGTGACAATGTTCCTCCTTTAAAGTGTGCTCATGTGTGAACATGTCGGTGGTTAACAACATCCCCAGGCTAGCTCTTGTTTGTTTTAGTCATCAAAACAATTAAATAAAAAATTCCCACAACATAACAAGGCCCAGTCAAACCACATTAGCCCTCCCCTTGGTATAAATCAAAGGCCTGAATAAAGTTGTGATTCAATTACAATATGGTTAGAGTGTATAAATATTGATACAACAGAATAGAGACATAAGCAGCCTGCTTCATGCTAGTGAAAAAATTATGTATCCATGCTAAGTGAGTGAGAAGGTGAAACCTGTAAAACACGTTGGAAAAGCTAAGAGCTTGTAGTTTTTTTTTAAGATGCCAGCACTAAGGATGATCATTCTGAGAACCGTGAAAAAATAAAAGTCCAACTAAGACACACAAAAATTCCTTTAAGATGCATCCCCTAATTACTGCACTTCAGCTACATTTATATACTGTATCCTTGACAAAACTCTGTAAAGTATTCTGTGTCTTTCTTCTGTCTTTTGTCTTGATTTACCACCATTTCTTGTGCAATTGAAGGGACCACAGGAGACCTGTCAGTGCAGAAAGGAAAAAACAAAAGAGAGAGAGAGAGAGAAAGAGAGGGAGAGAGATGGCAGTGATGAAAAAAGCAGAAGAGTAAGTGGAGACCTGATTCTGCCTGCGCCCAAAAAAAAAAGAAAAAAGCACATGTGGGGGTGTCACTTTCTCATCCTCTCTTCAAATGCTCTTTGGAGAAAGTTTGTCAAACTAGATCAGGAGCGTTTGAAACTTGTTTATAAAGGCGTCAGTGAAGGAAGGAGGAGGAGGAATGTCGTACACCTAAGGCGTCTGAGATGCCTTCAATCAGCCCGACTGGGTGGTACAGCTTTTTTCCCCTCTTCTCTTCTTCAGAGTTGTAGCGAGCGCTGTAAGATGCCATGTTTTTTGACACTTCGCTCTTGAAAGGATGAGAGGGAAGAAGTGGTGTGGGGAGGGGATATGAGGGAGGGGATGCAAGGAGAAGACGGAAACAGCTGCTTTTTCTGCTCTCAAAACCGATGCGGGGTCACGGCCTTTTTCCTCAGGGGGATGTGTTCACAAATCGTCTGCTAACTGTTTGGGCTCCACAAAGCAAGGTTGCGTTTGTGCATCTCCTTCGTCTCGCCTGAGATGTACAATGTCCTGGTGCGTCTTTCATCCTCAGTAAACACAGATGCTCTATGATAGTGGGTATGCAGCGTTCTGCTATCTACTAAGGAGCAGCTAGATGCCATTTCTGCATTTTGACAAGAAGTTAATTTACTGTAGTCTGTCCAGATAGTAAGGGTGGATAAAAACTTTGGCAGAAATTGAATTTCTGACATGAAAAAAATGACTCAGTTTTAGAGGAGGTGGTTGCAAGTGCAAAGTAAGTAAACAGATGATTACTTCAAATTGCTAATATGAATACATCAAGCAGATAAGAATCAAAGAAGGGACAGAAATGCTTGAAATAGTTACTTTATCATTATGGATATCTCATGGTCCCTTGTGTCTCTTAGCCTGAAAATCCATCTTGAAAGCCAAGCGACAGAACTAGACCCCTTTAAACCACTAAAGCTCACTAGCTTGCTCTTTTCTAGCTTTGAAAAACGTTCAGATAAGACAGCTATGGCCCTCTAAATCACAAGCTGAGAACTCTGCTTCTTCCCAGAGGATCCTTAGATTTGAGAGACTGCATCATTATGGCAACGGAAAGCGAAGCACCCTGATCCCCAATCAGGGGCTTGTGACCATTAGAGTGTGACTGCTTGACACTAACACATTCATCTACGATGCTATGCTTGCTGCCAACAATCTCGTCGGTCAAGTATCATGGGGTTAGTATGAAGACAACACACCCTCACAGACACACAAACTTAAAAAGAAAGATGTGGTGCTTTAATCAGTCAGTATCTCCCTCTATAATCACATGACTCTGCCCTATGGCTAAGCTTCATCAGTCGCCATTTAATTGAATTTCCAAAGAAAGACCCAGTCCTCATAATGCTGAGCATTGCTAGGGTTTTGCTGAAGGATTAGCAGAACTGCTCCTGCAAGACATTTTCCACAACTCATCCATAAGCAAACATACTGCCTCAGCTACGTGACTCAAAGTAATGTCAGCTTGCAGTGAAGTTTCTCAGCTGCCACTCATTGTTCCATAGGAAAAGAGCAGTCAGCATTCTTATCAATGCAGTCAGTAGCTTAGCTAGAGGATGTGCTTGGTGTGAAAGCTGAGATGTTCGTTAAGCTGTCGCCAGCTTAATGACATGTGGCGTGTGTAACTCTTTAAACCTGGGTAAGTTTTCAACTAGGCTTTGGGGATTAAAGGGAAATGATGTCACTGTGATTTTCTAGACTGGGCCTAGACAGCCACGCAATAGCAATGTTGGACAAGGCTTCCATAGTTCTGCAGGAAATCTTAACGTAGCTATTGAGGAAAATATGGTTAAGGTGGGGTTGGTGACTTAAGTCACTTCTATAGGGAAACGCTGTGTTTGGACACGTGTGTGTGTGTGGTCACAGCTGCATCCTGTGGGGTTCAGAGTTCTTAAAATCAGCATAACACAGATGACTAATGGTAACTCACAACAATATGATCAGTGTGGGCATCTTATGATAAAAAAAAGAAAAACAAAACAAAATGGGGCTTTCCAATAGCATGACATAAGTCACAGGGGTATCATGGTTGCTGTTATGGAAAATATTGTTAAGAGGGAAATTCAAAAACCTTACAATGTGAAATCAGAGATGCGTTCTCCATAATAGGGAACTAAACATTATCTGAACCGAAACCCTTCTACTAAACAGTATAAACAAGACAGTGTACTGCCATGGAAGCTGCTCTGTGAGGATGCCTTAGGCTCAGTGGTGCTTTGAGTGTAATGCCAATGTTGGTATGCTAACATGTGCCTGATTACATGCTGATGTTAAGCAGGTACAGTCTTCCCCATGTTCACCATCTTAGTTTGGTGACTTGTGTTACTTGATGAAAAAAACCCAATCTGAGCCCTCATCCCACAGTGTCCCTCCTCTAGAAGCTTTGTTTTGACCAAAAACTCTTGTAGGTGCAAAAATCATCAGCAGCTGCCAGCCAGATCTGTCCCTTTGCTCTGCCCCTCTTACCCAAACAATACTTAAAGCCCTGCAATACATGTGATAGCTTGATAGCTTATGCAATCAGATGCTAATCTAGAAATCAAATGTCAGTGTTAGGAATAAAGTTTTGAGCTTTAAATAATTCGGTACAGCCTGCTCTGCTGATTCCACACTTCAAGTGGAGCATTCACTGATTACTACAAATGGTGGTTCTTTGCCCAGGAGGTTGAGTTATGTTAAAATGCAGGAAATTGGCTTTGAATTGCTTGGTTTTTTTTTTACTATGGAAAGGATCCCTGACCCTTTACCATTTATGTATCTACGTAAAAGATCCATATCAGGAGCTGTTTTTTTAAATTTCATAATTATCTTGAAACTTTTAGTTGTTATCACAGCCTAATGTTTAAAATAGTTGACACAGTTAAGCAACTAATGAATGCATGCATCAACTCCCTTGAATCATTGTTAGTGAGTATCATGTCCCATTATTTAGAATATTTCATCATCAGAATTCTGGATTCTATATTTTGGATTTTAAGTTATTTGCTATTTGAAATGTTAGAAAATATAAGTTCTTAGGCAAAAAAAAGTATATATAAGCATGTCATTATAAAATGTACCTTTAATTTTATCATTGTATCAAACCACCTGTTCAAATTTCAGGAAATATCATTTACTTAAGTAACATTTTCTGGGGTTGTAACCCCCAAGACCCCCAGTAGATTTTTCCACCCACATCATCAAAGTTTCTTATGTCCACGGTGTACCTAATAAACTGTTAATTCCCTGTATTTCAAAGTAAAGTTGGTGTGGAGCTTAAACATGGTCTTCTAAGATGTGATAAAATTTATATTCCCACCACACACAACTGTATGTAGTCAGATAGTCTGAGGCAGGATCAAACAGCATGAGACGTTGCTTTAATGTTTTCATATTGGTGTTGATACATTCAGTATCAGCCCACAGGTAGAACAACCGACTGGGTGGATATGTACGGGGGTGCGTGTGTACGCCCATGCATTTGAATCCTTTAACAGTCACAAGCAGATCTATGTTACGAACGGTCAAGTAAGCAAGAGCATTCTTGTCCGTCATGTCTCAGTGTGTCTCTCCCTTTCTCCTTTCTTTCTACCCTTTCACCCTACATTCTCAGCCCTCGCCCGGTGGAGCCGATCTAACTGACTGGAGCGTTTCCCTCCCGAGCAGACATGAAAAGCCACGGCTATTACAGCCAAGTCATGCTCAGTTTTATATTTAACAGTGTGGGTAAAGGCGGACGGTGGGGGGGAATGAGTGGTGGTTCGGAAGGGGTGGGGAGGGGCAGAGGGGACTTCAAAGCATGCTTTCAGAATGGGATTTTCAGCTTAAATCCACATAAGGAAAAAACTGTCATCACTAGGAGCCGGCATTATTTTTGTCTCCTCAGAAGAACGCTCGCTTCGGCCATTTCAACAATACAAACTATGCACAAAGATGCATGTACATAGCTGTGGGGGCGTCTAATGCCATAAAGCAGTCAAGGAAGCCTTAACCCTTGTATGTTTTCAACACTTGTTTCAATACAATTTCTGAACTCTGAATTGTGAGTCGCAAGGATTTAAGCTTATTGGAAAGGATATACTGTAAAGGGCAGTCTCCTAAATATAATGTCCTATCTTTGGATGTTTAAAGGAAGCAAAGAAGAATTATATTTATAACACTTTGAAGCTTTCAGGGAGTTCCAGGATTCGCTTATTGTGGTGCATACCTCCTTGCTCTGTACAAGCTGTGGCCCCTGATCATCGGCCAAGGTGCTGTCCCTCCCAAAGCTGGACTTAAAAATCTACACAGATAAAAAGAAGCCAGATTCAAAAGTTCAAAGACAGCATTTCCACAATGCAACAATAAGTAAACAACAAGGGACTCCTTGACAACTTACCGGAGACAAGGGAATGGGCTTCTCTCGCAAGTATCTGGGGTTTTCAATCTGAAAGAGTAAATAAAAAAACTTTAGACTTCTCATCCTCCTCTCCTAACAAAGCCTTACCACTACCAGAATTTAACCTCCGCCCTTGGTTTGTCATAAACAATGCGGAGAGCACATCAAAAGCCTGGTTCTGTGGCTGGAGTTTCTTCCGTCAAACCCTTGTCTGTTTAGAAAGACAGAATGCGTTGAGTTACTTCAAGGCATTGTATGTGTGTGGCCATCTCAGTTTCCGCTCACAGCCCCTTTCTGCTGTCCCGAACACAGTCCTTTCGTCAACACTCAGGACCACTAATCTGTAAGCTATCCCTGGTCCGTTTACCGTCAGATGGAGACAAATGTCTATACAGCCTCGCCAAACACTAACATGCCATGTTCTTTGATTATAACATGAAACACAAGAGAAGGTAAAAAATAGTGAACCGCTTACATACCTGAACGTAAAAGGGTTAAATTCCAAGTGACTTTGCAGATTTACATCAATACAGCTCACTAACTGTGACACAAACTGTTGACAACCAGCTATTTTCCTTCCACTATTTGACGTTAGTTTATGACCCCATTATTTTCTTGTGAACTCGCACTATTATACAGCGTTTCTCTCTCATGCACTGAGGCTGTCTGTAGGGGCTGCCAACTAGCAGCAAGATCCCGGCCTTTCAAAGCAGCAGAGCTGACTTTGGAGATGACAGCAATGACGCCCAGTAAACAGTTCTTTTGCTAATCTCTTCAACATGGGGATGAAGGAGGAGAACAAGAAGGAAGAGTCGTCAAGGGAGGGGGGAGAGGATAGTGTGGGACTCATTCAGTGGTTAAAAAAAGGATTCAGTGTTGTAAGGTAGCACAACCTACACGAAGCTAACGCAGAATGAATGGGAGATGAGACAACAGGACCTGAAAGACCCTCAGAGCTTGGGACTAAAATAGTTACAGCTACTGTATGATGATAAAGTCACAATCTGATGCTTCAGGGCGAACCAGTGACAGGTGAACTTGATGAAAGTAGCTCTGCCTCCCACAGTCTGCATGATGCAGGTAAAAACAGGTCAAACATTTTGCTAGCTGACATACTGTAAGCCCTAAACAAAAGGAAAGCCAAGAACACAATCAGTTTTATTGTAGACTGTATTATGTGCAAACAAAGACAGAATTATGCACAAAAGAAGACCATTCAGCATAGTCTAGTTTAGTGCAGAGGAGCAACAATGGTGCGTGCCATGGAGTGTGATGAATTGCTACTTAAATTTGGCATGAGCTAAATAAATAAATAAATATATTATAAAAATCCATGTTTACCAAGTGATGAATCAATCAATACCCTTTAAACTAGTGCCCAGGCAGAAAGCAAGAATGGGATTTCTTTTTATACCCACAGACAGCCAGTCATCAGATGTGATTGAGCGCGGCCCACAGGGCAAGGAAGACAAGTAGACTAAATGCTGTGGTGTAATGCTGGCACAGTGTGATACTAAACTTGGACTTGGTGCACACATACGCCTGTGTGCACACTCTTTTTCTGCATGCCCACACACATGCTCCTGAGTGCACATATTTGTGCAGCCTCACAGCTGGCACTGTGTCCTGTGTCTTTGGAACCTGATGTGGATGGATGGATGGACGGACGCAGAGAGAAACAACACTCCACATCACAAGGCCTGGCTCTCCAGTCAAACAAACACACTGTGATTGATGGCTTCCTCATTTCAGACTAGCATTGAGCAAGCCGTCAGCACACCCACCTGACCACAGACAATGGATGGCCAAGTGGCAGTGACTACCTTTGAATTCTGTGTCGTATGAAAACATAGGCCAAGTTTTTATGCAATGTTCTCTAGTTTGCATGCTTTTGTTTTCTTTACAGACAGGTCAGTGTTTGTTCCCACTTACACTACTGCAACTCTAAACTCCTACTACAGATAAAACTTTTGCTCCAATGCAAAAAGCTGCAGACTAACTGGAAGGTTAGGCAGGTGGCAGTCCAGCTGACTTGTTTTTGTGTCTCCTAAAGGAACTCCTATACGAGTCTGAAGCAATCTGCTGTCTGCTGACCAGTATGGCCATCATGCTGACTACACTGACTTTATTAAGTTGGAGGTGAAATGAACAAACCGATACGGACTGCTTCAGAACATCTAAAGCAAAGCTAAAGATGTTCAAGATAAGAGGGATGCTTGGCTGTGCTGAAATTTCATCGGAGACGGGCACTTTGAAGCAGTGCATCTATAAAACTTCTGTAAACTTGAAGGGGGTTTGTGTGTGTGTGTGGGGGGTGATTTTGTGTGTGAAGGAACATCTGTTGATTTGAAAGATGCAGGCTGGGGGGAGCGTTGCCAAGCAATGCCTCTTATCAGCGTCTCAACACAGAGGAGCGCAGAGCGGGGCAGTGCACGGCTTCACGTCTGCTGATAGATACCTCAGATTACCTTAGCATTGAACAAGATTGGGAGAGAGTCAAAGAAAGATGGATGGACAAAGACAGAGAGTGCTTAACAGAGTGAGAGATAGGATGTTGGAACAAAAAGGATATGGACAGGGAAAGAGGAAAAACAAAAAAAGGGGGCTGTACTGTAGAAAACATTACTCTGTAAGTAATGAGGGAGAAGGGAAAGAGGCGACAAGCAAACAATAAAAGAAAAAGAAAGACTCAGGGTCATGCAGGTGAGGAGATAGGGATAAATAAGGGAATAAAAGACATGAGGGCAGAGTGCTTATCAAACCCTGGCCTGGTGCACTCCAGACAGAGAAGATAAGAGAGGTGCACACATCTTTAAATGCTCAGTTTACACAACCCTTCTTCCACTCCTTATCCTACCCTCGCGTCCTACAATAGCAGTGAGCTGCCTAAGGGAAGTGGTTTCAAGAGGACATGTCTGAAAGGGGTTTTACACCCTTTGTCAAGCAGTACAGCTAACTCAGCATCATTGCACTATCGATTCAGATCTACTTGTGTGCTCAGGCATTCAGATTCACTGTCACTGTGGATGAGCTGAAGCATGAGCCACAGCATGTTGACAACTGCATGTAACCGAGAAGCTCAAGGCATGCCCCTGGACTCACCCCCAGGTTCCAGCTGTTGAGACGAGCCTCCAGGTCACTGTCATCATGAGACATGTCTGCCTTCAGCCCCCCATCCACCTGAGGAGGAAAAAGAGGAGAAAAAGTGTGCGTAAACATCAGAAAGAAAATGAAAAACTAAAGAGGACTGGTGTTATAAATTAGAAGAGGGAATTTAAATGATTCCTTTGATTGGCAGTTTGGCCTGAGGAAGCAAACAGCAGACAGTGATGGAGGTTTTTCGTTTTGAAACAATATAATTCCTCCCTTGGTTACAACAAAAGCTTTCTTTAAAAGCTTGCAGACATACAGTACACCCACATGTGTTCTCCTCCCTTCCTAACAGGACTCCCTCGTTATCTCCATCTCTCCACCCTTTGCTCCCTCACTCTCCTCCCTCGCACATACAGCACTCCAGATGTTTGGCAGTTCCACATCATTTCCGTCACACAGTAAATTCCACAAGAGGGGCATATGCAGCCTCACTGCCTGTCATTCGTGTTTCCCCAAGTCTATTGTTACAATCGACCTCCAGATTTGTTTTATACAGTGTAATCTGAATGCTTTCAGGGGTTCTGTTGATACAAGATCAGTTCCTCAAGTCCAAGTTGGGTGGCAAGGTTGAAATAGGGGAAATATCTAATAAAGTTAAGGGCGAAATATGGAAAGGAGAGATGTTGTTGAATTTGATTAGGATCTGGTAGAGTGTGGACCTTGGGTGCACCTCTGTGCAACTGCACTGACACAGAGAAATCGCTGAATGAAATAGCAGAGGATTAAATACCCCGTCTGATTAAAAAGGCATTAAGGTTCCAGAGCCTCACCCTCAAACAAACAGAATAAACGTTTCATTTCAATATCTAGGAATGCTGAGTATGCGGGTCACTGGCTGTTCAATGCAGCGTATCACAGTCTCTGTATTGCACCAGGATTTCAACACCCTGTGTAAAACATTGAAGTATGAAAAGTCTCAAATTGTTTTGACAATAGATGAACCAGTGGATGTGAAAATGAATTGCACAATGGATCATATCGTTGACCCATACAGTATATGCATGACATATTTTATGTTCTAAAAAATATTTCTCAACCAAATTCTTACTATGAGAAAAATGATTCAGTGATTCTGTACACAAAAACCTATTGCTTAAGTTTTTTTTCTTCACAGTAAAAAACAATAATGTATTTTGTTTTGAACGTCAAACTGTGATTGTTGCTTTGTGCAATCTTGACCATTAATATAAATAAAAGCTTTGCTGTATTATTGAGAAATTACACATCTTCCCAGGTAGGTTCTACCTAAATACACTTGGATACAACTAAATCAGATTCATCCAAAAATTCGTGCAGTCAGTCAAATATAATGTGCAATTCATCCTGAAACTAATGTAATGAAAGTTTTAATGTCCAGTTTTGATTTAGAGTCCACTTAACAATAATAAAGTGAAGATATCCACTTTACGATTATCTGAAGACTGTTGTGTGCTGTTACATTCTGTTATGTTTCACTGCTTTCACACATAAAGCAAGCCAGTAAACAGTGTGTGCACAACTGGCCCATTATGTGCCTGTTTTTTGACACACAGAGCAATTTGGGTCATCTTTATTAAAAAAAATTTAAAACAATGGTTTTTGCTTGTTTGTCTGCATCACTCCAGTCAGAAAACTGTTACACATGTCTTGAATATTAAGACCATCCCACTTATATCAATAATGTTAAGCAAAATAACAGAAATACAGTATAATGCAATGCATATCAAAGTGCTACTAATTACAACCGCAACAACAAAAACCACAAATTTAAACCAACATTTTTCAATGACAGTCTCAACCAACTGAACATCATTATCTTTAAAATCTCTGCGCACCTCATAAACAGGCAGCTAAGTGTATGATTCTGTCAAATGTCTTGTGATTACATCCAGTAGCTTAATTTTTGTTGCTTGAACCAGCAACTTACGCGTTAAGGGAATTTCCTCAGACTTCATGAGGAAATGATTTCAGGAATTTCCAAATTGGTGCTGATTAAAGAAGAAAGCAAAACACTGTGACTACAATTTGTCCTGGCACCAGCAGGTTTGCCGTTAATATTTCAGTGTGTCATCACAGCTACCTTGCAGTGATACATAAATCTAAGAAACTTCTTGGGAAATGCAGAGGTGTGGGTGAGCGTCTGAAACAGGGTGATTAACCAACCATTCTGGCATCATGTCTGGGAGACTGTTTGAGTGGACTGGAGGACACGGGTCGCATAAGGCTCTTTTCCTCGTACAGCCTTCTCCTGGAAGAGAGAAATAGAAAGAAAAATGTGAGAAGTTAACCTACAGTGTACATGTCTCCAGAGTTTGCTCTTGTCCCTCTGTTTGCATATGAATGTGCTTGCGTAGGCAGGCTGTCTTGCTATTTACACAGATCAACATCTGGCATTGGTTGCATGGTTTGTGGTCTGCATTTCATCCCATCTGAACAATAAACGTCTCTGCTATACATCAGTTTGTTTCCATGGACAGCCCACAGGGCAACAGTCTATGGCTTGTACAATCCTTTTATAATCATACACCTCAATCATTGTCTCTCATCATGTCCGTCATGGTTTAAACAAGGAGCTGAACAGGGAAACTGCTTATATTCACTGACACACATGCACAAAAACACTTCTCATTTTACATACTACACTCTCTAGCTCTCTCTCTCTCTCTCTCTCTCTCTAACACACACACAGACAAAGGCGTAACTCACTATCTCATTAAACTCAAGCACATGAGGCACTAATGGCCCACTAATGCTAATTGAATGAAGATGTAGAGAAGATGGGAAGATGTAGGACAACAATGAAGGGAAAAAAAAGAAAACTGCCATCTGATAGAGACATCAAGTTCTATTCTAGAGGGCACTGTTTTCCACTCTCACACTCGGAGCCTACAGGAGTTCTTTTCCCTCCGTGTAATTTTTTAAGCATTTCTGGTATTGAGAATTTTGAACCTAATTTGTCACAGGCAGTGGTATCTTATGCAGGAAAGCACTATCACCGCAAGGTTTCTAGAAAATCTTATGAATTTCAACCAGGAAGGATTTTATTGCAGCAGAGTCACCTTTGTAATTTGTATCTTTGACCTCAAATTTCATAACTAAAGAAATAAGCTTACAATGCAACAATAATAATTTTAGCAGATGGGTTTGTAGGCCAAGTAAATATTATCACAGTTTATTTTAGAGAACTACTTTAAGAATGAAAGGTTTGCTTAATGTTTGCTATTTCTGCAGAATGTTTGCACCTCCACCAATCTATTGTTAGATACAATTGCTCCATGTATTTTTTGGAAACTTTTGATCTTTGCAATATAAATTATCAAAGTAATCATGGTAAAGTGATTTTGGTAAACATGATTATGGCAAATAAGACACAGAACATGAAAACGTTGATAAGGATCCATATTCTATCTATCCAAAAGCACAAAAGTTTACACTGCTTGGGAGAAACTCCTCAGTGAGTTTACTAACATGTAACAATTACATTATGCTTCAGTGCAGCGAGTCATATGATGGTCTATTTCCATGACAACACATCTCTCTATTACATACCCTTTATTGTAAATAATGTGTTAGAAAATGCATGAATTGACCTAAGCACCATCACACAAGTCAAAAAGCACTGGCTTTCACATCAATGGAAAGAAAACAAAACCTAGCAGAAACTGAGGCACTTCTCATGCAGGGATATGTCCTTTTATGACTAAAAATGCAACAATACTATTTGGGATTTAATATTGTTTGACTAATTTATAATTAATTATGATCAAACATTTCAAGTAAAACCCTAAAATCTTCAATTTTCACTCCTTTCTCTAGGTTGGACACACACACACACACACACCTGCATGCACATGCACAAACACATGCAGCCATGAAACTTGGATAAGGGGGCCAAGCTTTGCAATCTTGGGCCTCTAAGTCAACAGGTGGATGAGGATAATTGAATCAGATGTGTCTGGAGTCTGAGGCCCAGAGATCAAAGCAGTGGCAAGTCAGGCTGGAGCTACACACACACACAGAAGAAAATGAGAACACCATGTAGAGCCTCAGAAGCTGCAGCTTGCCTGATTAAAGCAGCCTGACATCCATACCCCAGTCTGACCTCCAGGTGCAGAGCCAGTGGGCCCAGGTCTCAGCCTCAGGCACCCTCAGGAAAGCAGTCTGACCTTGGGACACAAACATCCTTTTGCCCCTGCACACCCTCCACCATAACACTCCACCACCTGGAGGCAAGATCAGTGGAAACATTCTGGCCTTTGTAGGAGGAGGCATTTACACCGGCATTAATGGCTGACTTTCTCCAACTGCTAAGACAATGTTATTGTCGCACTTACTCAAAAAAGAATCAAAGTAAAACAGAGGGAGGCCGGGAAGAAAGGGGGTTGAAAGGTTTTATATGTGGATGAAACGCAAACAGAGGGAGGACAGAAGTTTATAAAATTCAAAATAGAGAATCATATCCAAAGAGATTCAGCCAAAACTTAAGTAAAGCAGTGAGCTGGAACCTTCTGTGCTAACAAATAACTATATCTTGTCAAAAATACCCAAATCCACCATTTTCTCCCTTAGGTCTTTCTCATTATCCGCCTCATTTGAATGCAAGATGACATATAAGAACACAGAGTGGACTTTTAGGCTAATCACAAAAGCTGCTCTGTATGATCTCCTGACCTTCAGCGACTGCACTTGCTTTTCCACAGCATTCCTTTGCCTGAATTAGTGTTATAGACAAAGCAGTGGCTCCATCTAGTGGCTAATTAAATAATATCACAGCAATAGTGGAATGCATGTTGGAATTTGCTCAAGGCATTTTAAACTAATGAGGTTAGTTGATGTATCTGTTAATCTGCACTCACGCTCCCCCACCTAACCACAAACCCACATTCACACTCACACACAAACACACGTAGACTTCTGCAAGAGAAGTAACACCTCAAAATATCACAAAATTATCTCAACTTCGCCTTTAGATCTTAAAACTTGATTTAGACCCAACAGTTTCGTAAGCCAAAAGAAGCTCAGCCCATCACCTGACTAATGGTGAGTGAAACAGAGATCAAACGTTGCCACATCATAGGGAGGGAGCCAGACAAGTTCCTTTCATTTAATCTTATCTAAATGAGAGGGACACATAAAAGGACTTTTGGCCAGGCTAATTTTCTCCATCAGGACGTTAGCCTGTGATCTGAGCGTTTTTCATGGTCTTATCCCAATCAGACACTATAGCACTCAGCAATCTGCTCCCCACAAAACCTCTCTATCCATACACTCAGAGAAAAGGAAGGGCTGTGCCTAACTGATGGTAGCCTCACATTTTCCAGTCACTTGTAATGTAAGCTGTAATGTCTAGTATTATGCAAACAGATGAAGCCTTACAAACAAGTCAATGATGATACAAAGATCAATCACTGCTAAACATCAAGTCATGGAAAATTAAGTCTATCAAGCAGAAACTGCCTATACTCCATTTTATAATCTGATTTAAATATATTTAAGAATTAACAGCATCAATAATGTAAACAAAAGCATTACAACTTTCTAGCCAATGAATTCTACACTCAAGAAGTATTCAATTTCATTACCCTGGCATTTTAAATGTACTTAATTTTAATATTTTCCAGTGTTAATGTACAAACTCAAAACACAGGATTAAAATACAATCTGCTTGTGAGACACAGGCTAAAGAAAAGTGTGACAAATATTTAAAGACAAGTCCTAATAGCCATTTTCCAAGACTCAAATATTCTACAACCCCTTGACATTAATATTTGAATTACATATGGCAGCAGAGGGCTGGTACTCTTTCCTACACAGTGCCCTGGTGGATATTAAGCTCTCTTTACTGCACTTACAGTGCTCTCTTTTTATTATGCTAATGAGCATATCAAGCCGCTGGGCTCTGATTTGCCTTTCCTTGTTAATTGGAATGAAAAACCCTACGCCATTACTAACATCACTTTGTCAAGCCCACGAACAGCCTGGAGTCAGAGGAAATATCCCTGAGCAAACTATAATGACTGATGATTTTGCGAGGCACATTGAAAGAGTTGGTACACCTGCGTATAAAGATGTATTTGTGCACCAGTAGCGCATGAGGTTTAGTCAAGCAGTTTTAATTGAGCAGCATAAAAAAATTTATATTTGTGTTTTAGGCGTTTAGGTGAGAACAAACTAATGAGCTACCAAGCCTTATTCTCTACTTTCCTCTCTCCTCTGTGGGGGCGAGTCCTCAGGTCCAACAACTGGGAAAGTGTAAAGAGGAGAATAACAGAAAGATGGATAGAGAATATGAGAGGTTCCTCATCCTCTCATGCTGTTTTGAAGTGCATCTCTTTGAAAAGTCAGAATGGACAGCTCATGCAGACTGATGCAAGAACTTGGCAATGTCTTTGGCTTTTCAGATAGAGCTGCTGAGCAAATACGATGGGCAATCGGTCACGAAAGCTGCACGTATCCAGCTTCACAGTCCAGTTCAGTGATTTTAGTCTGATAAAAAAACATCAAAACAAAATGCCTGGATAAATATCTTATGTGCTATATGTACTACCTAGTAACTTCAGTAAGTTAACTTACCAGCTGGAAAAAGAAAGAGTTCTGCTTTCAACTAGTGCAGGAACACTAATATTAGACAAGAATGCCTTGATCAGACTTCCGAATGAAAAATATATACATAAAGAGTATATCACCAAAGTTGTTTTTTCACTTTTCTTCTACAGTGGAAGACGTCTGTCCACCTTTCAAAATGTGACATTCAAATGCATGCCAGGCAAGCTGGATTTCATTAACCTAAAATCTTAAGGCATCACTGCTAAAGAAATACGAAACCTCCTGTTCAGAGCAGACTTATTAGTAGAGAGAGCAAGAGTTTGAAAAAGTAGAACCAACAGTGCTATGACAACAGCTGCTGATTACAAGCTAACAACCTGAAATAACAACGTAAACGCATAAGTGGGTTCTTTCTTAGCATTAGTGACTATGGCACTAATATTAACATTAGGACTTCCTTTTAAGTTTTACTTATTATTGGCTGATGACAAAAAGCTAGTCAAACAGACAAAATATTACTTTGTTAGAAATACAATCCAAGTGTGATACTCTGTGCATCAAAACCTGTATGCTCTCTGTCGGTCCAATTAGGATGAGAATCCGCTGATGTGCACTGGCCCATTCAGATGGACCTCAAACAAAGATTTGATCAGTGCCACAGAGTTGGACTTCATGATCTCAAAGTGACAAAATATAACATAATGTGACCACTGGCATAAAAAACATAAAGGCAAAGGACTGAGGCCAAAGAAAAGCTACAAAAAGCATACCACAAGCAAAGCTGACCAAAGTTGTTCCAGAGTAAAAACATGTTATGTTTGACAAACACTTTTCTGCTTTAATACTGAATACTTGTACGGTAGATACTATTCCAATTTATAACAATGTGGTAGGTCTGAGTGCATTGGTAATTTCTAGTTTACAGGGGCTATGATGTAGTTGTTATCTATGAGATGCATAACCATGCACCAAGGCATATTAAGAATCAAATATGTAAAGCTGAATTCCTGACCATGATAACATTTTTATGTATGTACACTTGAAAAGAAAAAAACAAATACTGACATGTCTTTTCCTTGTTTTGTTTATTTAATTTTTCAAAAGGAAAGCTTAATTTCACTGAAGTTTTGTATGTGATACAGTACCTGTGATGAGCTGCAATCGGCGTGGAACTGGATCCATCCTTAAACAGACCAGCAGCCAAATTGTCATCAGCATAACTGCCTAGCTCTCCCGTTACCCAATCAGGCAGACCTGCATTGCCGTGATCCACAGACTGACCAGTCAGTGGCTCATCAAAGTAGATGGACTACAATAAAAAATTCAAAGGACAAGTGATTAGGACTGAGTAATGTCTATCTGTATATGCATTACATTGCAATGATATTGAAATATTTAATTAATTGCAAAAGCTTCAGATTTAAGCTACAATAATTTTTTTGTAACTGACTCTAAGTATGCCACTTAAAAAAGGCTTTTCATTTACACTTGACTATGGAAGGCAGTGTAAATTTAGACAACAAATAAAAAAAATAGCAAATGTAGTCGTTATTACTATGTGGCAACAGATAAATATTCATGATTCCATAAAGCAGTCACTCTTACCATGTAGGTAGGTAGTGGCTTGAGGTTTCCAGGCTCTGGTTTGCTGGAGAAAGGCAACTCCAGGATTCCCCTTTTGAGCATGTGAAGGAGCAAACGGGCATACATGTTGCGGTTCTTACGACCTAGCAGACCTGAGCCACACGTGGCTGGGTCACACAGCTTCTTTATCCACATGGCACATCGCTGGCGCTCTGAAGTCAATGGAACAGAGAGAGAAGGATAAGGAAAATAAGGATTAGGCTAGCTGCATATATTAATATATTATCTTTTCAGTAAATTTCATACAGTTTTCCGTAAGATTTATGTGCTTAGACGTGTATATGGATTAAGAATAACCTACAGTTAGGTTTGCCACATCTGTGATGGTAAGTAATGTTTAGTGAAATGAACAGAGATTAAATGACATCTCACCTGTTTTATTGGGGTGTTTCAGGACATATGGTTTCATGTCCAGAAGAAAATGGTCAAACGCAGTGTCCAGGCTATCCCATGAGTCAGCATGTTTGATCATGGTGTTCTGAGGGAATGGATAACTGATTAAAATTAGTAAGTCACAACGATAAATAAGAACTTTGTTACTCGATTGGCTAGCGTTGTTTATATTAGCTAGCTACAAAGGGTGCTTATAGCTGACCTGCTCACTTGGCGTTAGTTAGTTTCACAACAGAGTGAAGAACTAACGTCAGTTATTCAAAACAAACAACGGCACGTTCACGTCGTTTAATGTAATGTTAGTATAATATCATCACGCCAACTTATGATATCAATACTTTTACGAGCAGTGTAAACAAACTAGCTAACAGATTTTATGAGGGACTCTGTGTAGCGCTGTAAAGGCATTAGCAGACGAGCTAAAGCAGACCGGTAATACGCTCGCGGGATGTAATTTCTTTTTTCAGGCTACCGGTGACAGACTATCGACACGCTAAAAATGGCACTTTGTTTCTGAACATTTAAAATAAGTCCTTAAAAGTGACTTACATTGAACACTGACTGCACCGCTCAAAATGGTTCAAAACTTTAGCGTCCACGCTTACGCCACATCCGTTTTCCGTGGAGACGCGGCGTCTCCTTGTTGCCATAGAAACTGCATATATCTCCACATATTATATCTCGAGGCTGTTTTGCATATTGATAGTGTTTACAATATACACGACATGGATTGTATTTGCGCTTTTAAATTAATTTAAACCATTTGAACCTTTCAATTGTCCGTTTGAACTTGGATAATTAAATAGACGTCATCTCACGTCAAATGTACATAAGACCAATAAGATTATATATTTGAAATAGTTTTCGCAACCGCAAATTTAAGTCAGTAGACGCCTGTCGTCTGTGGTATTTCGATTCTCCAACACCTGGCAGGCATGATTCCCAGCTGCATCAAGAAGAAATGTAATGTAGTGTAAATCCACACGATGGCGCACAATACCCTCTGTTTGTAGGATGATCAGCAACGACTGGAGGGGCATGCTGTCTTGATTCATTCATCATTAAGAATAAAAATGCAAGGGTTTATTTTTTAATACAGACAATACCCAACTGACTGACCGAGTAAACACAAGATAAATTAGTGTAGCTCTCTTTAATGTGTTCAAATACCAAAAAACATCTCTAATAACTCGGATGTTAAGTGTGCGCCGAAACTGAAGTTAAATATTCCCACAGCACGTGAAGGCAGACTTCACCGACGTCACTTTGAATGAAAAAGAAGCGCTCAGCTGTAGTCCAGGCAGAGGGGAGGCGTGCGGTCTGTCAGGAGCGCCCGAGCACAAACAGCACCACTTGTCAAGAGCTGTGAAGACACCAGGACGTCACAGAAACCGGTCGGGACGACACGAAGTTGTGGCTAATTTTTTTCTTTTGTTTTGCAAATTATGGCTGATCATCTGTTACATTACAATGACTCTGCTGGGGTTGGGAACCGATTCGCGCGCAAAGGTGCTTTGCGGCAGAAAAATGTGCATGAAGTGAAAAACCACAAATTTATTGCGAGGTTTTTTAAGCAGCCGACCTTCTGCAGCCATTGTACAGACTTCATATGGTAAGCATCCATTTTCACACCTGTCTTTCCAAGCAGCGTCACTCACTTTTCAAATCAGTTTTGGAGGCAGAGTAGTACTTCATAGACATGCTTAAATAGCAGCTTCAGTCTTTTGTAGTTGTGAGATGCTTATAAGGTTAGATTTGGCCAAGCTTGCTAGTATGTTATTTCTATATCTTCCCCAAAGCTACTTTAGTGCACTTGATGCATTTTAAATTTCCTGATAAATATTGGGGACTTGTAAATGTTAAACGTGTTGAATCTTTGCTAGAAAAGCCTGTGTAAACACCTGTCTTTTTTTTTTTAAAATTGCAGGGGATTTGGGAAACAAGGATTTCAATGCCAAGGTAAACCACTTGTGTGTGAATGGTATTTGTTAGTGGCAGAGTCAGACACCACCAATTGCTTGACTGAGGGACAAAAGCCCAGCTCAACATATGCCCTGCAGAAAATACTCCAGGCTTCACTGAAAGCAGAAAAGTTGGGCACTGCTCGTTCATTAAGCAGTCATCTCTTCTGTTCATCCCATTCTAATTTCACTCACTCATTGTAGCTGCAGTTTCAAAAGCCAGTACGATACAAGGTTGCAATAAAAAGGAGTCACACAGTAAGTTCAAATTTAAAAATAAGTTTATTTTCTTCAGAGGCATAGATTCTGCAAACACAAAAAGTATGGGTTAAATTTGCAGGACTAACACATTAAAATGTTAAGGTATATTTAACATTTACCTGTAACTTGGTGAAAGTACCCACATTGGTTACCATTTGACACTGGAAAAACACACCCTATGATTAGTGTCTGAGATGGACTTTCAGATTGAGACTAAAAGGTTTGAAGCAGTGAACATACCTTTGAGGGTCGTTTGCACCTTTGGGGGCAGCTGGTTGACTTGGTGCAGGTTGTTCTACACTCTTCACACTTACAGGCACTGGAGATGGAAATTCTGGAGTGTACCTTGACTGGGCGAATAGATATCTGCCATGCTGGTAGGCACTTTTTGACCGGATACTGTAGACTGGAGATGCCGGAGGAAAGATTGGTTCACTCACTTTCTGGGGAACTTCAACATTTTGGGTGTTGGCTGGATTTTGTGGACCCCATGCGAACTCATCATATGGTTGGTAGGCAGTTTCACCCAGGTTTGTTCCTCCAGGGTAGCTTCCAATACCAGATGAATAGACAGGCTGGAATCCTGTATCAGTAGGATAGCTGGGGAATGAGGGTTCCTCTTGTGGGTATTGGAACACATTTTCATAGACAAGACGGGGGTTGTTACCCTTAGCTGCACTGGAGTCACTGTTAAAGTCAGCTACACCATAGCCACTGCTAATTGGCTGAGGCTGCCATGACTGGAAGCTAGGAGACTTTGCAGCTTGAGATGTGGATGGTGCATG
>JAPZDZ010000009.1:11242634-11255748 GCA_029783805.1 Acanthurus tennentii | reverse complement strand
ATAAAAATGGCAGGGATTGTTGTCTGCCAGGAGTTTTTACAAGTATGGTGACTGACTAATTTGCTACAAACCTGTAGGGGTGATATAATCTCATTTTTTTCTATCTCTCTATAATCTACAGATAAACTACAAGCACTGAAATTTGCCACAGATTGATTTAACGTGAATGATTAGTTGGTAGTTATGACTTGACTCAGTTGGAATCCTTTAAAGAACAAAGTTTGACACCTTAGTGTCACTTAGTCACTACCGAAAAAGGCGTCAGCCAAATACTTAAACCATACTGTAAAAAAGTAAGATGATACTGCCAAAAGAGAGATGAGAAAATAAAAGGTAACAGAAAGACACTTAATAGAGAAAAAGCAAGGAATGTGTGGCTAGGACACATGGGACTTTCCCAGCCACAGAGCAATATGTTTGCTATTTCTGTGCAAGGACAAAGATGCAGGGAGGCTGGGAGTATGAGGGAGAGGCAGAGGGATAGTGAATGTGTGTGTGCCAGTTTTCTGAAGCGTGTGTTCCTTCTTCCTGCTCCTGTGGTGCTGATGGGCGTGTGTGTGTGCTGTTTGAGGGTCACCCAGTAAGAGACTGCAGGGCAGCTCTTAGTCATCCTCACACCTCACTCCCTTTTTACCTGACTGTCCATCTGTCTACATATTTATCGCCACACCATCCCTCCTGTAAACAGATTTAAATATGCAAGTCTGTACCTGCATAGAGTTAGGGAGGGCAGGGATGAAAGTACAAAGGGGACGGTTGCAAGGTGGGCGTGTTCCTTTGTGAAAGAAAAGACAGGGTATAGATGCAATTTTTGAGTTTTTAGCGGAAAAGCAGACCATTTTAATATATTTTAAGAGAGATACTGTAAAAAGATAGACAAAAAATCTAATTGAAAAGTAAAGAATATCACTTGAAGCGGTTTAACTGTTTTTGAGGCAATGTTTATTTGCTAAGAGTGAGACTACAGTTGCCACCTCTCTGCTTGGCTATTTTCCTGTTAGCAGGGCTAGTTTATCTTGTGTTATTTTTTTCTCTTTTATGATTAAATACTTAGTTACTTCCTTAATTATGAATCAAAGTAGGCTGGATTACTAAAATGTTAGAGTTTCAAAATCAATTTTTCAAGTCCACAACTGTAAAAAAGATGGTAAATACACTTTAGCCATGGTTATCCTACCAGCTTGGCTAAGCTAGCTTAGATGCAGGCACTGTAGTTTATGTGGTGTTTACCTCTGTTTTCTTGCTCTTTCTCAGATATTATGACCTTAAAAATTTTAAGAATGCTTTCCATGAATATTATCATAATCAAACAGCTAAATACGTTCATTAAAACACCTCATCTGCAAGCCAATGATGTACTGAGTTAATAACTAAAATTCTTTGCTTTTGAAAGTTCAGATAGGACTCTAGGCAGACATAAAAAGAGATCTAAAGACCTCTTTATTAAAGTACTCTCTCACACACACAATAGTTCTGTGTATTATCAGATATGGTGCCTATATTTCTACAGGCTGTAAAGTGCTGGTTGGCATTACCTCCCTTTCACATACTGTTAAAAGCTCATCTTAAAGCAGCAAGACTTTCAACACATCAGTGCAGATACAAACCTTTTCTTTTTATTTTCTGTTTCTCTCACACACATGCACATCCAGACACTCCATCACCAATAGCTATCCTCACCTTTCTCTCCTATGGGGGAAGAGAGCAGAGGAGAGACAGGGGCGGTCAACTCTCAGACTCTAATTGAAGGTGTCATGGTTGTGTCTCCTCCTCGTCTTTCCCAGCCTCCCTGCTCCGCTCGGGGCAAATATAGCAACAAGCACAACAGGGGGGAATCAGTGCTTTTTCACCATGTTTTTATTGGCATCTGTATGGAAGAGTGAAGGGAATTTTATGCTTTGATCCGCGGTTATTGTCTCTAGGGTCCCACTGGTTAAATTACTAAAGTACTTTTTTGATTCTGTGCTGTCTGTTGTTTTTGTGCAGAGTGTGTATTTGAGTTTGCAATATAAAGACTTCAGTTTTCTAACTCCTATTTCTTCATGTATTGCAGCTCCTCCACATCAACTTATACTATGAATTAAAAAAAAACAGAGCAGGGAGTGAAAAAATACTGCTAAAATAATACTAAATTAGACTTAAGTCCAGTCATAAGTGTATAAATAAGACTTACATTTTATGACTAAATGAATTGAACCATTATGAAAACCATTATCCATTGAAAACCATTATTAGAAGGATGCGTGTGGGTTTGAGGGAGTTGCATCATTCTCACCAACTGTTTTGTTTGAATGTTTGAAAGCCTGCACTGTTAATAGACAGATTTGGGGGAAATATGGCCAGTAAAACTTGGCTATTATTTGAAATAAAGCATACAAATAGCTAATGATTAATAAAAGTGCTCATTTGAAGTTCATCCTTGTTACACAAGAAGATCCTGCTTGTTGCTCTGTCTTAGCAGCACGTTTATTGATCATACCAATGTCATGGTTCCTCTGGACAAACAAGTCTTGCAGCTTAAATAGACAATGCTCCACCCATTTTATGTACACTGATCTTAATGCATTAATTCCTCATTCCTTGCAGCTTTGGAGGCCCAACTTTTTACTCATTTGGTATTAAATTTAAGCATATATATATATGTTGTTGTAAATAGACTTAATTATGTGTTGTCTCACTTGTTATTGGATTTAATTTTTTTATCAAATGCGGAACATTTTGTGACAGAGACACTGGTGAATATCGTAAAAAGTTCTATAGAAAAATGGCTCTGGTTTTAGAATTAGGAATAATAAACATGATGCATTTGCAAAATGGTAAAGGAACAGCTCAACAAATCTATTTGCTAGTTCAGTATTCAAGCCACGGGGAGAAAATGCTAATGCAGAAAGGAACGGCGCTCAGCTGTTATGTGCCATTACGCATCATGAGGACTGTTGTTGGCATGCCATCTAAAAGGGAGAAGGAGAAGGTGAGGCTGAGTTTAAAGCTGTGGACCTTGTTGACCTTTGTTGTTGTTTTTTTTTGTTGTTTATACTGATCTGATGAACCAATAAGTCATTGTCTACCTTAATTTACCTATCTATACATTGATCAAGCATTATTAATCTGCATGTTCTACCTAAATACAAAACAGATTTTCATTATAAAAGTGAGATTGTACTCGTATCTGAGCCAAGCAAGGAGCAGCCATACAAATGCAATTATGTGTGGTGCTGTCACACCATACATACCAATCAATGTAGAGTACAAAGTGACTGAGTAAGTGAGTGAGCCCTCTGATGCATCAAAAATTAAATCAGGCAACTCTAATTCTCCAAGTGAGGTAGTTCAAGTATTTCAGGGTCTTGCTCTTGTTGAGTGCGACAGGCTGAATTGTTCAGTGTCAGCAATAATAAAGGCGTTGTTCTCGAATGCTGTGGTGATGAGGAAGCTGAATCAGAAGGAAAACCTTTTTAGATTTAGTAATCACTCTATATACTCTATATACCAACTTCCTCTTATGGGTAGTGCCTGAAAGAGGGAGATTGAGGATACAAGTGGGCAAAAAGAGTTTCCTCTGTAGATAGGCTGTGCCTAGGCTAACCTTAGAGAGAGGATAAGGAGACACGTCATTGGAGCTCAAATTAGAGCTGTATTCCTATGCATCGAGAAGAGCCAGCTGAGGTGGGTTAGTGCCCTGAGTACCCTCCTTGAGAGCAATGGTCCTCAATTTTATTGGGCTATTATGGTAATGGTAAGGGCCCCAAAGCACCCCTTACCACCCCTCATTGTATAAAATGTAAGCTTACTGCCTACCCTGAATTTCAATGTTAAATACTGCTCTGTTAATATATTTGCAAAAAAAAAGTTGTTAAATGCCAAATAACATTATCATTATGTCTACCAATTGTTTTTTTTTCTGGAGAGCAAAAGAAAAAAACATATGAACAGGGTATGATATTAAGTCCAATACCAAAGAACAAGGAAGAACCCATCTATTTTCCTGGGTTGACCACATGCAAAAGCCATGTTGGTAAAATTTTATCTTTCTCGCTCCTTCAAAAAACCATACAGAAAGTGCAATTTTGTGAACTGAATAAACTTTTCATTAGAAAATCTTATTATTTGATGCCTTGCATATCCTGGCTTTGCTACATTCATGCTAATTAAGCATTTTAAACATCTATGTTTATTTTAAGCATTTCATCTTGTATTTTTCTTGCATGAATATCTGACCTTTGCTGATGTATGTGCGTGTTTTTTTGTGTGAGCATTAACAGATTTTGCAGTAGCCAGCATGCAGCGAGTAGCTCTCTGCAGAGCAGAAATAGTAAGCCATACATCAACCTCACCCCACATGGCAACACACAGCAGGGCTGCTCACACCTACTCGCATACTGCACACACACACACACACACACACACACACATGCACACACGCACACACAAGGCCATAAACTGAACGGCTGCTGTGTCTTTGGTGTACTACAGCCTGTTTCTATCTAGCAGATAGTACAAAAGCACATTATCACTGCGACACCCTTTCAGGCTCTGTAATGCAAACCGAATGTCAGACAGACACAGTAGCCTTGACAAGTCAGTTCAGACTGTGTCAACAGCTCTTTTATCCCTGCTGGCTGCATGGACGGAGCAGATTCTACGGGAACAGTGTGACAGTGGAAGCTGTTGAGTGAAAAATTAGGCCTCCATTTGTAAGAGCAGCTCTTCACTTGAAGGGCTGGTAAGAAACACAGTGGGAGAGAGAGGATTGAGAGAGGTGGGCGTATTTTTATCTGAAAGGGAGGTTAACCACATATGTATTCAATGGGCCAGCTAAAATCACCCCACTGCAGAGAGCAGTTAAAATGAAGAGAAGACTCAATACCACTTGTCCCAGAAGCTCTATAGGGTTTTATTTATTTATTTAAATTGCCGTTAACCTTTGTACAGACATTAATGGTCCACAGAGAATGAATCATTCTGACACTGGCGATTAACCTTACTTCTTATAGCACCATCAGCAAGTCAAAGTTTTCACTTATCCTGTTAAAAATCCCCGTGATATTTTGAAGCCTAATGACCTTAAAGTAAAAAATGATCCATTAGGTTTTGTGTGAAAGCTGTTGGCAGCTGAATGGATTGCCATGAAACTGGATGCAAACGTTTATGTCTCCCTAGAGATTAATTTCAATAACTTTGGTTCCCCTTCCCATCTAAGACCACCCTCAGGTCCAAACCAAAAACAGCCCAATGCTTTGATTTATTCATTGCAAATGTTACTGTTATAGATGCTGCCCTTCATATATTTACTGATGTTATAGTCAATATACATTTTATTTTCCTGCAAGCTTCATTTTTTTAGCAAAGTAATATTAATACTGAAAACTGAATAGCAGAGGTTACTTTGTAAGCCAATTCCTTGAAATGGCAGTATTTAGCAATAACTTTTAAAGGACAAAAATATTGTGGTGTGTACTATTTAAGCTAACAATTCAAAAGATAAGAATCAAACATGTGAAAATAAAGAGTTTATAGTTAATGTGGACATTTATATATAAACTGATCATTTATTCAACCTGTATGACAGGATAAAAGGGACACAGCTCACAGGATTTGTTTAATTTTTCATAGGAGAATATAGCTATAGGTTTAAATCAGGTTTAAATGGCAACCTAATTTATTTTTGGTTTCACTGACATATAGTTCTGCCTGCTCACTAAAAGGTCATGATTTATTTAGTGCACCAAAAGTGAGAGTGTTGGCCTTAATATAGAGTTGCCCTATCTCCATGTCACCTACTGAGTTTTTCTTCTTTTCGTTCTCTAGAAACACATCATTGATAACTCAAAAAAATTGTTAGCTTGCACACACTAAAGTTTTTGGCCACTTGGGGGCAGCAGAAACACCAATCTATCATTAGCTTGCGTAATTACGTAATTTGGTGAATTTGTTAGCAAATGGTTGCTTATTTACACATTCAGCAGTAGCAGCACAGTTATTTGGAGTCGTTTTCCTGGCCCACCTGGCAAATGTAGCTCCAACATTCACTTTCTTTTAACTTTTTTGGTCTCTACCAACTCCTGAGGGAAACATCTGGTTCAGTTGCTGCTGAATGCACGACTGTGTTACCATCTAGTTGTTGTAACTTTATCTATCTGCTGTCTGCATGTTCCAAATGATTCCTTTCTCACAATCTAATCATTTGTCGTTTTTCAATACATATTAATGGATGGCTTTTACTAGCTTAAAAGCTATATGACCATCAAATGTGCATATAGCTGTGTCATTGAAAATATTCCCAAATATCTCCAATGTGCACATACATTAGATGCGCAAAGAAAAATTGAAGGCTTGAAAAGCTCTTGTAGCAGTCATACAAGTTTTAACTCCCATCAAGACTGAAGCAGTTTTAACAGTCCGACCAACCTGCTGACCCTGCCATCCTTAAAACACTTTCACTTTACAGGGCTAAAAAAGTCAGACCATTGTTGTTGAAACAGAACAAAGAGAAAAAGTCAAAGATAAAAGAGTTGATGGAAAAAAAAGAATAAGAAGACACAGGGTGGCGTGGGAGGTAGCAGGTGCTAATTGAAACCATCTTGCAGAAAGCACAGAATGCCTTTTTTGCCACAGCTGCTGCCTTTGGTTTTTTTTCTCTCCCTTATTCGGCTCCAAATGGTACGAGCCGTGCACTTGACAGGCTGACTAATCGCTCTACACAGGCTTGGATGCAGGCGTGGGGATTAACTAGGCCAATTAGCCAAGCACCAAGACGCCTTGTGATGAGAAGAGTCATGCTCCTTTTCTCAGCCGAGTGCTATTAATCAGCAATAAAGTGGCTGAAACGACATCACATTTTACTGACTGCTTTACTACTTACAATAGCCAGGTTTTTTTGGCTCAAGCCTCTTGACCTCAATACAGCATGACGGTGTTTTTCTGGGGCTCTGCAGTTTTCATGCTACAAAAATGCACTTCTGGGCAGCTGAGGAGAGGGACAGAGAATAAGCTGTTATGCCAATGTGTGTTTTCGGGTTCAAGCATCTTTGTACAGGATTTGTCCATGTGCATGTTTTCTCCCAGCCCCTGTAAATAAGCATCTGCAGATGAGGGCATGTATTTGTGTGTGGATATGTGGATGGATATGTACAGTATGTGTATGTATAACTGTATGCACATACATGTTCTGTTGTGGCACAGAGCAAGCTTCGTAGTGAGGGTTGTCCAGACTGCTCTTGTCTCCTTGGCTGCTTTGCGGTAAACTGGCCCCAACTGCCTCTGGATTTGCTCGTCAGCTTAGCAAAACATGAGGACAAGAAGCTTTGAACTGCTCTATGCTGTAGTATAATGAAATACAATCAGATGTAACAAATTTAATAAACCTGCTTTATTTATCCTTGCAACTGGACACCTACTAGAGAATCATCTGTGTCATGTATTTCTCTTTTATTTATGTGTGCATAACCACTAACTTACTGTAAGAGGAATTTGTTTGTGTTGTTATTCACTATTTACTACCTGGTGCTTCATGCTGGCAAAGGGCTATGATGAATCATCTTAATTTAGGTATTGTATTTGTGTTAATCTGACTTCAGTTGAATGTGTAAGTCTCACATCCAAAATATGATTCATACTACTACACAAATTCCCTGTGATTCATGCAGCTCAACCAAAGCACCACTGGAAAAAAATTCTCAGGTGTAGCCGTTATCAAAACTGAAGTCTTGTGCCATACTGATACATGCAAAATGTATTTAAATCGGGCATTATGTTTGTACAAATGAGAGATTCATCAGATCTAAGGTGGAAACCTCTGATCAACACAGGCTCTTTGATATTTTTTTGCGAAAACAGCTAACAGAAGTAATTTTCATGTTTGAGGTTTAGAATTGAACAAAGTTCAAGCAAGGCTTTGATCTGACATAAATACGCATAAAAATAAGATTCAACTGTGAAATGAACTTTAAGTCTGAATTCTGCTCTTTGTATGCTGGTTGGTTGTTGAACACGCTGCTTGCTGGTGCTTCTTTGTTACTGTTTGGTTGGTTCAGTCCAAAAAGTATATTCACAATCATAGTCTTATTTTATGTGTTTGGATCCAAAGTAAGGCAAACATTTGGCAAAAATAAATAAAACAAGTTCAGTAAAAGCAAAAACAACAATAGGATGGGGCCAGTGAGGTCAAAGCTTGTTTAGTGTGAAGTGAAATTACATTTTTATCAATGACATTGTAAAACATAACTTTAAGTGAGGTCAGCAAACTAATTTTCATGTTCATTACACAGCACTTTCTGTTTCAAGTTAGCTAGCTAACATTAGTCATTAAACTCCAGTTTTCTTCAGTTGATAGACTATAAAAGACTTATGAAAACAACAGAAAAAACATTCAGTATTGTTGGAAAAGCTGCATGCATCAGGGTTGAGGTTTTGAAAGCCAATCAACATGTAGTCCTGTGGAACAAATTCAAGAAATTGATGCAGGCTTGTAGAAGAGGTTAAATCTATCTCTGCTCATTGCCTTCATATGATGTGAGTGCAAGACACAGTACGGGGCAAGACAAAGGTCAGGAGCAAACAAAGTTGGCATGTTTGAGGAGCAAGTACCAATCTGTTTAGCTGCCATGTTGTGTCTGCTTTATTTCAGCAGCTGGCGTTATGGGAAGTGGAGAACAGAGCAGGGTTGTTTATATTCTACTTATCTATAGGTTTAAAGAAATAATAAATCTGTTTGCTCACTAAATAGTGTTAAGAATGTGCAAAATGATTTATCAGTATAGCACATTTTTGTATTAGCAGGTCTTTTTTTATCTATCACAGAAGTGAGCTTTAATCAAGGTCCTCGTTTTCAATGGAACAACTCTTTTTGTTCTGTTTCTGAGAAAAAATGGAAAAAGATGAGGGCAAAGGATGAAAAACAAGAACAGTTAGAGAATTTTAGCAAAAAAAAAAAAGAAGTGTGTTATTTATGTTTCAAAATGTCCTCAGACAAATATAGCCTTGACTTCACTGGTCACAAACAAATTAGTCTAGAACATGCAGTGCCGCAGGAGTGGAAGATGCTCTGATGTTGATGTGTGGTATCAGCCTGTCCCCAGGCACCAGACTTGGACTTGTGACCTTTGTCTTTTGCCTGACAGCCCGCTTTGCGTGTGTGTAGGCTGCGCACATAGAAACCAGAGTCCCCATAAGGGAAAGCCATCACCTGAGGCAAATGACTATGTTTGAGCATGTATGCATGGTGCCTCTTTTACATGTGGGCGTGCTTGCATATGTGCTTCCTAACACCTCCTATTGATAGCCGCTCTATTGTCCAGGCTAATTTGGTCGTGTCTGTGTGCAGCCACATCAGCTTTCTGGATGGACCACAGCTAGCCAGGCTCATTACATTACTACCACTGTGACACCTGATACACAGACACAGGGGGCTGTGAGCCAAACCACTGCAGGTGATACATCACTGACTGGACATGTGTGTGTGTGTGTTTGTAGGCTTGTGTGTGTGATAAAAGAAACTGAGAAGATAAGGAGGCAAGAGAACCAGACGTTGTGAGTGCACTTGCTGGTGTGTGTTGTCTTGTCTGACAGCGATAAGGCATAAGTAGTAAATTGCTGTGTTTATGTGTGTTTGTTTTCACGTATGTGCGTGTTTAAAAGAGCTTATGCTCGTATGTCTGTGTGCAAATATGCAACAAATGTGTGCGCTCAAAAGCATAAACCTGTCTTCACTTGCATTTACGTGTACGTCTAATCCTGTGTGTTTGTGCGTGTCTGCGTCTGTGTTCAGAGTCATATTTAATTCATGAGGCAGTATCACTATTTCCCCTGTGTGACTCAGAGATGTCTGGCAGCCAAACACTCCCACCTGTAGTTGGAATAATTGATCCAGTCCTCCTGTGGCCGCTCCTTAATACAAACATGATTAATGCTAAAATGTGTTTGTGTGTGTGTGTGTGTGTGTGCGCGCGCAGTATTTATGACAACGCATGTATTTACGTGTGCTCCTGTCTGGCACGTATATATGCCCGTTTTCAGGGAAACTTGGGACAAATTGACAGAAGGATTGAGCTACATTTGCTAAACTTGCACAAATAAAAAGACAAATGAGGTAGAATAGGATGATGTATATCTTACAACACCCACATTATACAGCACATACAGCACGTTATGTCTTGGTAATCTGGTGCTATTTACACCTCTTTACATTAGGTAATATGCATTAATTTTATGAAAAATAAGCCCCTCTGTACACAAATGGGCCTCATTGAGAGGGAAAAAGGGGGCAACAAATGCTGACAAAAACAGTTCTGTAATTTCCATAAAACTCAAAAGGAAATTAAAAAACCAACTAAAATTTTCAGGATGCTTAAGGGTATTTTAAAACTGACTTTGAACCACAGCCTCAATTCTTCTGTATTTTACCAATAGTCATGATGTGAGTGTACGTACTCACACAGTGTTTGCCAACATGCTCACAATAATATGCTGATGTTTAGCTGGTGTAATTAATGAGGGTTGGCCAAATACTTGGCAGAAACAGGTATCTGTTAGAGATAATGTACTGCTTAGGAGTAGGAGTATAAAATGTGTCAGTATTTGTACTATGTACTAATTGAGTAGCTGTGTCCATTAAATTCCACTATACAAACACACCCACACATATCCACATTATTAATTAACTTTGTGTTTTACTCTGTGTAGAGATTAAAAAATAACCCCCCAAACATGCACAAAGAAATATTGTGTATGAAAATTTATGCAATAAATATCAAAATTTCTTGTTGATCCATCCAGTACTTGTTGAGCTGTTTCATTTTGAACCACACTGTGTCTGACTTCTGTCCCGGACTTGATTATATTTCTCGATTCTGCCTCTTCAACCTGCTATTTTTCAATCCAGCCACCAGATGTCCCTGGACTTTTCCTCCTTCCTGTCAGCTGACTGCCAACACTCACCTGCACACATGCTCATTTGTGTCTCATTTACATTCACCTGTAGGAATGTTTTTTTTGCCCATTTTTTTATAAAAGTATGCTCACTGTATCAGCCTGCCCTCTGTGTTTAGATCCAGTCCGCTTTTATGACTAGCATTAACCCATAGTAACAATTTCTTGAGGAAAAGACACCAAGTCAGTGGGATTCTTTGAGCTGTCAAGTCAATACGTAGCTGCAACTACAGAATTTCATCCACTAGCTGTTGAATTATTTCAGCCTGGATCAAATTTAAGGACCAGCTGACATCTTCATCCCCAGAACGATGACAATTACCAAAGGGATCTAAATTTTTATGGATGCTGACAGATTTACTGTTGCTGGTTTAAACCACTTGAGAGATAAATGGAAACAAACCAAGTGTGCACGTTTAAGAAGGATGTATTACAGCTTTTACAGGCCTCATGTGTGGCTGTGCGGAGTCTCTGATGGAAAAAAGAGAAAAACAAATTACAATCCACAAAAAAATCCACATGCATGCTCACAGGGGACATCATCTCCGCTGTCTGTGTCTGCTGTAACAAGCCACACAGACATGCATAATCAAACACAGATCTCAGAGGACGGGAAGCCAAGGTGATAAGTAGCATCGCCTGTCAACAAGCAGCTCTGTGTGGGTGGAGACCGAAGAGGTGGAGTTTTTACAGTAAAAGCTTTGATGTAATCCGACAAGGGAAAATTCACCTTGACCTCCACTGAAAGTCCTCCCAGCTTCTCTCAAACCTTCAGATGTCATGAGGGTCCGTTTCTCCTCCGTAACTGAACATGAACACACAGCAGTTCAGTGAGTTTCTCAAGATTGTTTTGTTTTGCTTTGTTAAAAAGTGAGCAGGCCCCCTACTGTGCTGAATCTCCCCTGAAGTGTTTTCTACCCTGTTCTCCACAAGTCCCCGCTTCCATGCAGAAAATTGCATAATTACTTATACATGCACATACGCCAGCAATCAAAAAGTACAGATGCATATACAGCAGGATATTGTTTTGATGAAGATAATTGCACACACAAACAGATTTCTAGGAGAGTTTTACTAATTTTGCGAGCCTTTCAGGAGACAAAAGAAGGAAGATTATTATGTGCTGCTCTTCCCTATTCTCATTATCATATCTTATCTCATCTTATCTGGTCATTTATGCTCTATTCTTTCCCTCAATCTCTTCTTTTCTCTCTTTTTCTTGTAATACAGGTCATTGTTTGTCTTTGTGAACAGCTTTATTATTTCTTTCAAGGTCATATATTCACTGTTAACTACATGTTTGTGTCCCTACTGTATGTGTTTGTCCTCTACGTGCATATAGCATGCATAATTGAATGAACTGTATGTGCAGAAATTGAGTTTCCAGGCCTTTGTTGTTGTTGCTGCAGCTCTATTCATTTCCGCTGACTGCAGGTACAAACACTGCTTGCCGGTATATGTATCACACATAATTCATCTCCCACAGGTGGTGGGAAAAGGACAGACTTATGTTATGATACTGAGGCAATTTAGTCTGCTGTAGTGATGCTACAATTTCTACCAGTAAACCGATCCGACTTCACTTGGACAAGGTTTTTTCTGAAGGATGAACTTGAACAACTAAAGCAGAGCAAACAGATGCTGTTAGAATGACTTAAATCAATTTATAGATGAATCCAGAATAATTTGCTGACATTCCTGCTTTAAGTACATTAAGCATCCACTCCAAGCTCAAGGTCTTTTTCCACCAAATTACCAACAACTCACTTTTCACTGCCTCTTTTGAATAAACCTCCCACCTGTTTGGGACACAGACGGGCAAAGCGAATTTCTATGTAGGTCAGGAAAATACCAAACTGTCGGAGCACTGCTTGCACTGGTAGTTGCACCACTGTTGAAATAAGGTCCAGGATCTAACATGACTTGGTAATGGATTTCAGTAGAAGAGATTAGTGGGAAGTGTATAATGATGTTTATATAGGTTCACGACAGAGAAGGACGATAAGTCGATTAGACCCCATTGATGTAGTTCATCTTCATTAAGCAAAGGCCGGTGAGGATAGGAGAAAGCCAATCCTCCAAAGTCTAGACACGGGTGCTGGTGGAGTAAAGCCAACAAATGGGAAAGGTGAGAGGGGGAGGGAGGTGGTGGGCTGCTAGACAGAGTCATAGTTAATGAACAGGGTTT
>JAPZDZ010000009.1:11207089-11217618 GCA_029783805.1 Acanthurus tennentii | reverse complement strand
AGGGAAATACTTCAAGAATATAAAACAGGTCCAGGCACATCTGCTGATTAAGTTCTGTGTATTTCTTAAAATAATTTCCAAACTCACACAAAGTTTATGCAGCTGCTGGTTAGCACAAATCTATCTGTCGTAGAAAGATCATGTATGATTGTTGTCTGTATTTGTTGTTAGGCAGTTTGATCACCATCAAGTTTAGCCTCTATGTTTAATAGCATTTTAAAGTTTTAAAGTATAAGTAGAACCAGTAAAAGATTCACATACCAGAGAGGAGAAAATAAGTGAAAATAATTTCTATGTGAAATTAAGCAATAAAAAGTTTCCAGCCATGCTAGCACCTCTGTGAGGCTGTGCTTTGAGCCAAATGCGAACTACAGCATGCTAACGTGCTCAGGTTTACAGCTGTATAATGCTAAAGTGCCAACACTTGTTAACACTGTAAGCCAGTGCTTCTCAACGGGGGGGGGGGGGGCAGTGAAATACCAGGAGGGGCCCCATGTAACCCCAGGTAACATGCACGGCGAAACTACCATTTGCTTTTTCATTGCCGTACCAGAATAAAGTTTAATTTCACATCCACTACAGTAGGTGGCAGTGACACTTTCACGCTGCTGTAGTGTGCCGTTAACTGTAATTATTAGAGCATGCATGAAGTACTACAAACAAACACACAGAAGCCACAACGGAAAAATATTCAACAGAGAAAACAGAGAAAAAAGAAAAAAAGTGCTCATTGTAGCCATTAATCATTAATGACTAATCTATCTAATCTAATCTAATGATTTCATCATTTTGATAAAAGAAATCAGTACAATTTGTTTTATTATTTTTTGTTTTGAAGTTTTTATATGTTGTGCTCGTGAGGTAATGGTGTTGATCACTTTTATTTATTATTATTTATTAATTTTATTTGAGTTTATTTTTCACCATCAAATGGCCTAATTAGTTGGTTGAAAAATGTTTATAGTTTACATAAGAATTCAATTTTGTTGAATTAAAGGCAAATTGATGCACTTTAAATCTTTTCTGGTTCAGACTAAAAACCAAAGTTATTGAAGTTATTCATAGTTGTAAGTGGATCTATATTTCTTTCTTTTTTCTTTTTTTTGGTTTCCCTTAATGTTAATAAGGATACAATGTTATGCAGAGAAATACTTGTAACAATTTCATAGACAAATGATACTATTTATAGTCGTAGCGGAGGGTGAGGGGGGTGCAAAATGTTATCTTCTTCCGGGGGTGGGCTTAACAGGAAACAACTGAGAAGTACTGCTGTAAGCTAAAAATAAATTCAGAACAAAAAGTCCAGATTTTACAAAAAAACCCCCACAAAAAACAAACAGAGAAACATGAGAGAGTTATCCAAAATGTCCCAAAAAATGTGTCCCAAAATAGAGTTGATCGGCAGTTGAAAAAAGTGGATATCCTTATGAAACTTGTTTAAGTCCCCTTTAAGGTGTCTTTCCAGTGGACAAAATGGCATGAAGAAGCCTTGAATTTAGCCCAGTGTGCAAGACAACGTGACAAAGTTACTTCTGGGTGCCGCTCCAGTGGAAAACCTCAATAAGCGTTAAATTTCATTAGTAATATTCGCATAATAAACCAGTTAAATTGTAACCGGAGTTTGTAACTGTTGTAATATGTCTCATGACTTTCACGTTGTGGAGTCTCATGGTGGTGCCCTTTCTATATTTTTGCCCCTCAAATAACCTCAGTCTGCCACTGTTTTAAGGTAATAAGCTTAAATATAGGTTATGAATGTTTTATGTCACTACCTCACACTTTCAGTCCTGCTCCCTCTTGCTCAGCTGGTTGCCAACCTTCTCTGGCTGTTGGCTGGTGTGAACGTGCTGATGCAGGTCTCACCGCTTCACACCCAGCGCTCCCATCTCCAGCAGTGATGACAGGAGGGAAGGGCCTTCCTAAACGTTGCTGGGAGTGACTAATCTCACACCAGCACAGGAAGAGGAGGAGGAGGATAAACAGGAGGCAAAAAAAACCTCCTGCTTTGGTTGTCACTTTTTGATAATTAAACACACCAAGCAGTTTGGGATGCTCCACATGCACACACACACTCACACTGAGCGAATCCCAGACGTGTCAGGAGTGGGAGGACATCAGTGGGAAACCTTACACCATCCATTAATCTTAACTGCGTGCTCCCTACTCTCTCATTTATCACTTTCCTTTTTGTTCCTTTGCTTTGTCTTTTGCCTTGTTCCAAGGCTTTCTTTCCTCACACCCTGTCTTCTCCAGCACATCTCTCTTTTCTGCTCATTTCATCTTCCTTTTTCTTCTCTGCATCTCCCGCTACACCACACTCCGCCCTCTCCCTCCATCTCTGTAAGCACAGAAGCCCCGTGGCCTCATTAAGCTGTCGCTGATCCCTCCTGCAGTGGTCAAGCCCGTCGGTCATTAGTCGGCCCTGTCTGAGACGCCCATCTTGACGAGAATAGATCAGCCAAAAACCTCTAATATTCTCGAAATGTCTCGGATGCAATAAAGTCAGCGGCTGCTGCCACTTTATCAGATGATGAATTAGTTCAGCCACGACATATTAAAACTGATGAGTGAATAGTCACGCATTCTCGCTAGCTATGTGGGTAACTGGATGATTACATCATGCAGTTTGTGTCTCGTGTATCAAATGTACAGATATGTATTACTTTTACGCTCTTATGTCTTTATTACTATTTATCATCTAAATGTCACAGAAGGTTATCAGCTCATGTGTCTCATGAGACTGTGGGAGTTTGACGGAGGAAGAGAAACAGAAATCTATGCTGGATTTCAGTTTAATATGCAATAGGTTGTTGGAGACAAAAGGTCAGGGCGGAGTAGAGCTTCATTATAATGGAAAAGTGATGATATTATTATTATACAGCCTATTTTGTGATAATGACTTTCTGTCAAGCCAAAAATAGATTTTTAGACAAAGTATGTCCAGCTAACATATGCTATTTTTAAGAAAAACTGGTATTCTGTTTGAGAAATTGCATAATTTTACTGCTGTTAACTCTCCAGTTAAAGCCAGTGTTAAAAAATGACTTAGAAACGCTTACCACTGAGATGTTGCTGCAGCAGTAATTTTCATTACTGATACATTTTCTGTTCTATAAAGTTTAAAAAACCAGTGACAAATGCCCACTGCAGTTTCTTAGAGCCCAAAGTGACATTTCCATGTGTTTTGTTTGGTGAAACCAACAGTCCAAAACCAAAAGATATGTAATTTACTAAGTGATATCATAATAAGCGATATCAACAAATCCTCACATATGAGAAGTTAAAGCCATCGAATGTTTTGTATTATTGCTTGTCATGTTGTACTCACCACTTTGAGTATGTCTTTTAAACAGAAACGCTGACTTTGCTCACTTATGTTCAATCCCTGTTTCTTTCCTAACACTGATCTTCAAAATTTCCTGTTTAATTTCAAATCAAAAGACTACTAGGGAAACAGAGGGATTGTGGTATATTTTTATCACTGAAAAATCTGTGCAGGAAGTGTCAAGTTTTGGTGATGGTAGTTTAAGAGCTACCAAAAAAATGTAAAAGTAGAGATCACTGACAACTATTAGTGCATGAAAACTATTTTTATGCACTATTTTTAAATTTAAGGGACCAAGCAAACGTGGAGGATGTCTTGTATGTTCTGCACCTTGTCCTAATGTTGCTTACACATCCTCACTTAGCACCAGTTGCTAATTTGCAATTTTTAATTACTTCTGCATTATCGCTCAGAGTTGAATTGCATGTGCATGTAACAGGAGTTATATAACCCATCTCCTTCTGCCTTAGGCCACACGCTTATCAATCATTCTTCATAATAGTGGTTAACTTGAATGCGTAAACCTCATTTATTATTCACATTTTTCTCCTTTATTCTAAAATCAGTTTGTTTTCTTAATGTCCTTGCTTTTCCATCTATGTTTTGGTATTTCCCACATGATGTACATTAACGGTCCTCAGTGTGCATGTGACTGGTCACATGCATGGTAGCAGACACACATGTTGCCGGAGGATTAAAAGTATTGCCTTACCAAAGCAATATATGTCCATCTCTAATGAGCTGCAGGTCAGAGGTTGTTGCTGTAGGTCAGAGATTCATCTCATCTTTGACCCACACCTCTAATATCATCAGTGACATGTCCTCCTGTCTCATCATGAGTATAGTGCATATGGATAAGCCATACAAGGATGTTCCCATATCACTTAACACCCTGTGGATTAGCAGCCCACTGACAGGCCAGCTGTTGATCTTTTGGCTTCATCTTAATGCTGCGTAACTCTGATGATCTGAAAGCTTCAAGCCAACAAGCGCTACAGGGGCCTTTATTTGTGTGGAAGAGGTGATTTAGTGAACTGGTTGCAGCTTCAGGCCGGTGGCAGGAGCAAAGCTCTGTATTCAGCACTTATACTAAAAAAAAGACAAAGAGGCAGAGAGCAGCTGTGTTGCTTATGCAATTGCAAAGACGTAAATAGTGATACACGTTTGCATCCACACACTCACAGTCAAGTGACACAGTCGTAATCATCTGCTGTTTGGACGTTGGACAGAAACATCAGGGGCCAAAGCCTCTGTGCCAGCTACAGGGCATCTGACATAATCCACACACAAATACGTTAGTGCACGCAAGATGGACACAAACACGTACGCAGTCTGAATGTCAGAGGGTTTAAGGCACATCACACAAACACACGCTGAGGCAGAAAACACCGCAGTCTCTGTTTGCATATTTATATGACACACATGCTGTCGAGCTGATCTGACTGGAGCACGTCATGGCCCTGTAAAGTCTGCTGATGTTGATGTATTTCCTCCTCTTTATTCTCGCTCACAAAGTGTTGGTTGTTGTCACTTTATGACATTAAAGCATTTGTGAGGACTCATTGTACTTTAAAGTTGTTGCAGTTGCAGCAATAAATTGACTGTGAAAAGTCACAACAGGAGAGGAAATCTGTTGCCACAACAGGCTTTATGTTAGCTGTGATTCAAATCATAGATGGTTCAAAATCATACAGAGTAACTGTAAGAAAGCGTTTCCCAGGGACACTAAAAAGTCCATCACACCATCACAGTTGGGGAAATGCCTGTTGTCTCACCAAAAAATTTACATTTAAGCAATTTTTCCTAAGTTGTTTAACAAATCTGGACTTCATTAACCTCATGAATCATAAACTATGGCAGCAACAGGCGTCTCTCAGCCTTGTGCATCACTTTTTAGTGTCCCCCTGAAACCATTTTCATAGACATCTTTGCAAATTGCTGCATTTTTTTTGGTGTTTCCTGTATTTGCCATTTTGGCAAACAAGCATTTCTTCTTCTTTTTTTTTTTGACTGAGGAAGAACTTAAGGCTAAACAAATGAGGATGAATTTAGGTTGAACTTGGAGATTCACTCTTGCTCTCACAGTTTTACCATTTTATAGAGTCTATAAGTCTTTATTAACACTCTTTTGTAGAAACATCAACAGTGTGTAACGTTAACGTTTTATTTTAATAAAATATGATATATGTTGGCATTTGAAATACAGCTAAATATGTCATCACTGCAATACTCAAGACAAAAATAAGCAAACAAAATGTAATGAATTAAACAACATTGCTATACCATCCCATACATCTTGCACAGGCATAATGGTCACAGATGGCCGTTAAGGATTACCATGTGTGCAGTTAGGTCCCATGCTGATACAGGCTGCAGCCTATCCATCTCTCTTATGTACCCAGGCTTTATAAGCATTCTGCAATTTCCTGGGTTTTGTTTTGCTTGTTGACATCACACAGCCTACAAGCACTTGTGTGTAATGCTGTGCTCATCAACACAACGATGAGGGATTCATCAGAGAGATTATTATTATCCGATCCTGTGGGGGCTGCTGATCGTAATTTGAGGGATGTGTGATGCGTTGGCAGCTTAATGATGTGTGCATTGCTATAGGCGCACGCGCACACACATGCTAATGTTGTTCTCAAAAAAGACTTCAACTTTATCACGTTAAGTGCTTTTCTTCACATGGAAAAGAGTACTATGATTGCACGTGTATGCTATCATTGTGGCTGAAGTTTTGCAAGTACACCTGCTTGTTTTCAGTGTTCACATTGTACATTTTTTAATATAGTTTCTGTAAGAGAGCGATGGTCTCCTGGGGCCTGTCCTCATTGCTTTCCTTAGGGATGTCATGGTGATTAACGTGCAGGTATGTTAAAACAGCCAGTTGTCCAGTTCTGTTGCAGTTTAAAGCATTAATAAACGCACCAGGGGAGAAATGGGGACCGCTGCAAAGCATTCTGGGAAGACAGGTGATAGATGACCTGAGCAGTGTTGTAGTTATCTTTTTTTCTAAAACTTTTATGACATGAAGTAACGATTTGTCAGCGCCCTTGTAGGGAAAAAGTCAGTTTTGCAAGTACAGAAGAACAGCGTGTGTAATTATTCACCGTTGAAATGTCGTTAGAAAACAGTAAAGTGAGAATGAACACTTTATGGATATTCTTAGCCGGTAATTATTCTCCGCATGTCTGCCTTTCACTTCATTATTTTTAGCTCTACCTGCTCACTAAAGGTCGTCTTGTTGTTGTCCTTTTTCTGCATAATGTGGTGGTTTTATATTCAGTTAAATCCTGACTGTGATGTTTTCCTAATTGGACATGTTTGTAGTCTCTGATAAGAGAGAAAAAGCTGGAGTGACACTGATCCTTTGCTGGATTGCAGAGACTTACAGACCCATGAATTTCTTCTGCGTTGATTATTTTAATTTTAGCTTGAGTGAAATGTTCACTCTTTCCCAGTAAAACCACAGTTGAATCTGATGGGCACTGAGCAGCTGCATTGGAGCAGATGGAGGTCAAAGAGTTAAGGGCCTGGTTCAAAGGCACCATATGAGGCTGCTCTCACCCCACCCAGATTTGTTCTGCTGGCTCAGGGAGGAAACTGCTTCCCCATCCTTCGGCCATCACAGCTCACGTTACTTTACACGATAAAACAGGAGTTTTACATATGCAGTGTAATATATATAGTTTACTGTAATAAGTTCACTAAGTTAATCACAGGTTTGATGCAATAGGACTCATTTTAGGTGCACTTCTGCATATGTTTAAGTGGAAGTTGCATGTGTTTGTGTACTTGTGCAAGCCTGGACTCCTATCACTCCAAGTGGGATTCTCCACCACCTCTCGACAAAGTCAATATCCTCTGAACAACTCAGCCTCTCTCGCACCCATTCAGCTCGATTACCTCTCAGTACAGATGCAGTGTTCACCACTGATGTCTCCTAATGGATCCCGACAACCACAGTCACAGGGGCCTCCAGTCAGACTCCAGAGTGACCAGAAAGTGATCGTACTTTTACAGGTTGAAAGCCCCCTGCTTGACCTCTGTATGAACACGGGAACAAAAGGCTGAGCTGCAGCACGTCAAAGAGAAGCCCACACACATTCACACGCACATGCATATAAAAGCTGGCCTCATATCCTAGTCAGTCTAATTAAATGCTGCGTTTGATGATGAAAGTTGGGTTGTGATGAAAGGGTGTGAGGGGTTCAGAGGTGCAGTGTGAATGCATCTGAGCACAGGATCTCTCCTCTACTGTTAATTAAAGCAAAACAGGGAAGGATTAAGGGCTCAACACCTGCATCTACTCACTTTGATTTGACTGTCAGTGGGGGAAAGTAACTAATTACATATATTTACTTGCTATACTTGAGTACAGTTTTTAGGTACTTGTACTTTGATATGGTGTTTCTGTTTTTGGCTGCTTATCTACTCCACCACATTTCACAGAAACATTGGAACCATTGAATTTTTTAAAAGAGTTATTTATATTACTATTATTAAGTAGTCTAGTATTTAGTAAACTTAAGTAATGATTAATCATTTTCATGAAGTCCTTTTACATTCATTATAACCATTTGTATTTGTTTTACAAGAACGTTTTATTTCTTGTCTAATTCCTAGTATGTTTACACACACACTTGGCTGGTATTTTTTAATCCTGAAACATGCTTGTATCAAAAAACAGTGTAAAAACTTGAACAGAATCTGTGCGTCAGAACTTTGTTTGTCTTCCATTATCTCAATGATCATCTCATGACAGCCTCAGCTTTATCTCATGACTCGTACAAGGGGGTCTGATCCCTGCAGTGTGTTAGGAACCACTGGACTAAACTAACTGTGCATAGAGTAAAGTTAAAAGTAGTAGTAAGTAAAATGCTTTTTGTGTATCAATACATGAGTATAAACAATCCAAATCTGATAACATTATGTCATAAGGGGACATATAAAGGGTGCTTTTTCTGCAGATGCCTACTTTTATGTTTGATACTTTAAGTGCATTTTGTTCATAGCACCTCTGTGCTTTTGCATGCAGCACTTTTAAGCATAATAGTGTTTTTATATTGTTGCACTAAATTAATGCTCTTAGTCATACAAACAACCTCTTCCATCAAGTGTGTGTCCTCTCTCTAGGATAGAAAAGTTTGATATCAACTATTGCATAATACTGTGTAATTCAAGCCATATCACACACTTCAATACCAATGAGAATATGTCTTCTCTGCTAACTAGTACATACGGCATTATCTCCATAATCGAATGTCCTCTCATCATCAAAAATTACTTTTCCCCTTAATCCGGTGAGCTCGCAGGAGATGCTGACGTTGCTCCCTGTCCCATTTCTCACTAATGAGCTCGTTCATGTTCCTGCTAGCTGAATGTTTGTGTGTGTGTGTGCATGTAGCAGCACATTTGCCCGTATGAAAGCGAAGCGTTTGATATCCTAATGCCTCTTGATGTTTAATTCACTGAGGGGAAACAATCGGGGGAGGTACGCAACAAATGATGTGATATATACGATATGGATTTACAACAATGTAAACAGGCAGGTCATGAAAACACACACATAAACACAAACACACCATCACCTGATAGAACATCTGTGGGCTTAAAAACAGCAAAATATGTAAAAAAAAATCAGAATGGGCATGAAGGAATCTTGAGGTTTCAAGCCTCCTCTAATATCAGTTTCCTGTTTATATTTGCTGCCGGATTTACAGCCTATAAATCTGTCTTGTATGTAATGAGGCTACAGTGTCTGAGCGTGATGGCCCATTAAACACTGACAGGCTGCTGCAGGTGGAGAGAGCAAGAGAGAGAGAGCGAGTCATCATCCCGCTAATTAAATCAGTGATGGATAGTCAATGCAGGTGCCACTTTCTCCCTTTACAGCCATGACTGTGAAGACATAGATGAACCTAAAGACAACACACGCAGTTCTAGTTGTCATTGCAAGTCAACCCTGGTGTGTAAAATGTGAGCTGAATAGGGAAATAATATTGAAGATGACATGATGGTGATCAGGGTCATTGTGCTATTTTTTATCAGCGTTGGTACAAGCTTTCTTTGACTTTGACAAGCTTTTTTCTGTTATCTGCCTCTTTCCTTCGCTAACTCTCGCCCTCCTTCCTCCCATTCATTGTGTCGGCTGCTGTTTTCTGCTGTTGATGTATCTCGTGTCAGTTCTTCCACCCTCTGTCCTCCGTCTTCTTTTCTTTTCCACTGAGTCACAGCTTCATTATTGTTTTTATCAGTGTCAGAAGACAGATTAGTTCCTACAAGTGACACGATTGATCGTGTGAAGCCAATTTCCAGCCGGGACTCGGATGGCTGCCAGGGTCTGTATTTGAATAGCTTAGTGTGTACTTGTGTGTAGACATGCAATCGCTTGTCTATTCGACACCAGATGACTTGAGCTGTTACTTAATATTCTTTTGAAGACTAAGAACTAGATATTCCCTTTAAACGTGGTTAGTCATAATGATTTCCCCGGAATAATCTTCCAGAAGATCTGTGACTTCAGCTGCTTGCAGGTTCAGTCTAAAACATTTATATTCTTCTTTGCTGCATTTTGTTCAATTGCAGTCCATCAATGTTCACTGAAATGCAAATGTCACAGGTGCTGCTATTTGGGCAGGCATTTAAATGTCCACCTGATGCATATTGCTAACATTTAACGTGCTAACATTTCTATAAGTATATATATATATATATACATGTAGAAAAAGAGAGATAAATGTTAACATGGTAATATGCTAAATTCAAATGGTGAAAACTGCAAATAATAAACATATTATGCATACTGTCAGTGTGTTAACATTGTTATTGTGAGCTGTTAGCATGCTGACTGAAGCATTTAGCTCAAAGATGCTAACAAGAATGTAGAATCTTGGGTTTCTTTCATCTCTCAAAAGTCTGTGAAGCATTGGAAAGAAATTATAATTTCCCTTATGCTATGATTCACAGCAAATACTTTATATACTAGTATAAAATATAGGTGCACAAAAAGGCAGGCAAAAATCAAACTTATTAAGAACAATTACATTATTGGTCATAAATGAGCTGCACTCAAACTGCTTTAAAAGACACAAAAATGCCACTGAAACAATTATTCCCAATTTCAAATATTTTAATTGCTTTTTGAAGAGGCTCAACTTTGAAATGCATCATAGGTGTGACACATCCATTGGACATGAAA
>JAPZDZ010000009.1:11152799-11173049 GCA_029783805.1 Acanthurus tennentii | reverse complement strand
AGAAAAACAAGAGGACCCAATTACAGACAACAGGCAGGCAGACAGGATCAAAACAAGACTCTACTGTAAATAATAGAGGCAGGAAACAGAAAAATAAAGCAGGCAACTCAACAAAAAAATTAGCTGAAAACTGGACTTAAATACAAACCAAACTGATGAAGTGATGAGCAGCAGGTGGAGAGGCTTGGGTGAAGGAAATGAGATGATGAAACAAGAAAGGAGCTGATTGGTCGGGGACAAAACTGGCGACAGGCGGGGCAAACGAGGCTGATGCAGGGCAGGTGTGCGGGTTGGTGTTATAGGTGTTAAAGAAAAAAAGAGGCTGAAGGAAAACAGGAGAGAAACGTAGAGCAAACACAACAAAAAAATCCAGATAACACTAAAACCACACAGGACTAAAACGGGACTGTGACACAAATGGTGGTTAAGAGGAGAGTTAGGAAATTCAAGGGGCTCTTTAGTGTTTTAAAGGATTTGTATTACATCTTAAATAATATTAAAATAAGATTTTAAAATTTAAGTAGCAGAGGTTAAGATATCCTGACTTCTAATCACTGTTAATGGTTTCATACCTGAATCACCCGATCTTGATATTTCCCATAATGCAGCTTAATATCTTTTACGACCTCAACTCTTCTCGCTGGTTAATATTTATTTTTTCAGTCTTGTGAAAGTCCATCCAAAGAGACTTTATACAGCTGTTTTAATGCCTCGGTAATGTTTTGAGTTGTCCATCCTGTTCTTGTAACGAAGCATTTCATTAGTAATTAAAGTGAATTGCTTCGCATTCATCGTAAATTGACTCAAAGATGAACTGTTTAGAATTTAGGGGGATCAAAGGTCACCGTGACCTCACAAAACACATTTTTGCAATAACCCAAGAAGACAAAATTTTACATAATTGTCTTACTACACAAAGTGATGGAGCAGTGACAGTTAAGATCATGATGGTTCATGATGGTTGGTGAAGGCTCACAACCACAAAGTGGTTGTTCTAGTCAAACATAATATAAACAATAATTTTACTTTTATAGCACCATTCATGCAAAAATGCAACTAAACACTAACAGGATCAGTAGTGCATCATTTCACTTGAAGGTGTTCCTCTTTTTAGCAGCACCTGATCCTCTCATACCTGTGCATGACCTCAGTGACATCATCACAGTGAAGCTGCGCCATAGTTTTCACCATTATGATTATTTACCAGCAAGGAAATGAGTTTTCAGAGTCGATAAAGCTACACACCAGAGCAGATTCAATTAAGATTCAGGCCCAGTCTGAGTCCTTTAATAACGTAGCCCGCCTTCATTTATTATGATAGTACACCCTGTAGCTGCATGCCGCCACAGAAAATATCATTCATCATTTCACAGGCGCTGACAAAAGCTGATCCCTCTTATTGTTTGCTTCACATCTCATTTGCAAAAATGATTCATGGCTGAAATTAAAAGTGGCGGCTGAATCAGAGATGGAGTGCTGAAAAGGCAGCGTAATTTCCTGCGACTATTTTAAAGCCGAATGAGTGAAAACAGTGTGAATGTGAGTGTTAGTGTGGCTCAGGATGACATGATGGTGTAAAGAGAACCAAGGATGAAATGTAGATCATTTCTCTCCTCTGTCCCTCTCTGCTACTGCTACTGTTTTCACCCCTGTCTTTCCTTCAAGCAGCTAACTGCATCTGTCGCCTCCTCTCATCCTTCTTTTTCTGTTTGTCACCAGCTGATGACCAAACACCCGTCAAAGCGTCTCGGTTGTGGCCCGGAGGGTGAGATGGACATCAGGGAGCAGGCTTTCTTCAGACGCATCGACTGGGAACGTCTGGCAAACAGAGAAATCCAGCCACCATTTAAACCCAAAGTGGTGAGTGATGCAGTGAGAGTGTGTGTGATTATTCCAATGTATATCCAGATGTTTGTATATCAACATCTGTGTTCTTCCTGCTGATAAGATAAAAAGAATAAGACATGAAGGCAGCTCTTAGAGCATTATCATTTATTTTAAAGGTTATTTACATCAGCATTCCAGCCAACAATGTTTGTACCTCAGCCAAGAAGCAGAAACAGCGTATACGTAAGTTCAAAGACAACAGGTTGATATTTATGCATACAGAAAGGGAGAGTGGATGTAGACAGATGCTAATGACCATCAAACATCCAGCAGTGCGTTTTATTTCTCCGGTGCTGTTAGTTTCCTTGCCATTCTTGTGTGCTAAAAACAGCAAATCATCAGAAAATCTGTGTCAGTCCTGAATGAATCACTGCTGGAGAATTGAAATACCTCCTCTGAGAGTCTTTGTGTTTGTGTGTGTGTGCATGAGTGGATGCATATTGTATTTCCGTGTTCCCATTCATCTTCACCCAGTCTAATGGTTTATAAGCACCCAGCAGAGCTTAAGGCCGGATCTCAGCTGCTGCCACTAGCCCCAGCTCTGTTTATGGACCCCAACGTCCTCCATCCCATCACCGCCCGAAGCAGCACAAGAGCAGCCACTGAAGATTAAAAATAGCTCTCTAAGAGCAGAGTTCCCTTTATCTCCACACAAGGTCCATGGTAAATGCAGGGTTACACAGCGGATGTATGTGTCTCCACTCGCAGAGGGGGCAGGAGAACATTGCTAAAAGTGGATCCATCCATTCATTCAGGGGGCTTTGTGTGGCGTATCACAGTTGTAAGCTCATAGACTGCGTCATTAATTAGTCTGAAGGGGCTCACAAACAGCAGATCCATCTGAGGCTTTATGGCTCAGTATCCATGGTATTGTAGAGCAGCTAAAAATTCCTGACATGCTGATATGTCTCCTGAGGAAATGTGTTGCGAGCAGCAGCAGGTGCTGAAATCCCTTGTAAACTCCAGATTTGTGTTTCTTGTGCACCAATCATTCAAGAGGAACTTTTCTTATTTCCTTTAAAAATGTGTTGTGACTGTGCTGATAACTGGGAACGACACAAGGCAATATGCATATAGATTCAGTTGTTTGAAGCACATGACAGCCCCGAGCCGAGCTGCACACGGATGCCGATGACCTCCACTGCGGATGCTTAGGGTTAGCTCCTAATCTAATTACAACTTCTGCCCGGCTACACATCGGGCTTCGACATTTTCCTGCACCACCTTCCCTCTGGGACTACTGAGAAGCTTTCTAATAAAAGACACATGAGTAAAAATCCTTCCAATACTGACTCCTACATTCTGTTAGTGTTAACCAACCTGCCATTTCTAATCTTTTACAGTCTGGAGATCAAAATAACGTCGGTCCATTTTTTCCCAAATCTCTTTCAGTGTGGCAAAGGAGCAGAAAACTTTGACAAGTTTTTCACACGCACTCAGCCTGTGCTGACCCCTCCCGACCAGCTGGTCATCGCCAACATCGACCAGAGCGAGTTCGCGGGCTTCTCCTACATGAACCCTCAGTTCATCCATCCGTCCCTGCACAGTGTGGTATGAGGCCTGAGCAGAAAACTCAAAAGCATGGACTGTCGCTGACTGCAGGATCCTTCCAAACTCCCACAAACGTCCCGCCGTCAAACAGACTCATATCATCCTCTACAGTATTCTGTCTACTAGTTATCAATATCTGTGTACAGAAATAACTGAGGAGAGTGGAGCCAAGTGTTAAAATGATGTTTGTGGGCAATGAGAGAGTACGTGGCACTGATATTTTTGCTAATTTTCCTCAAGCATCTCATGATATGTTCTTTATTCTGAATCTGTATCTGTGTTTTTTTTCCCAGAACCTGCAGCCTTTTTCTTGTGTATGAATGTGTCTATCAGTTACTATTTCATTAGATATTAAAGATGCAAGACTTTTCTCCTTGTCATCCCACTCATGTTCTCCCTGTCTTTCTACGCAACGAGCTGCAATGCATGACAAGAACGGAATATATTTTTCTGCTCTGTCTCAGCTTTATCTACTTCTGAACTGCTACACGTGTATTTTGTATTTAAATGCTAAAAAAAAAGAGGTAGTATACTGTTACACGAGTGCCAAAGTAGAAGTGGAGAGAACACATTTCTTTTCTTTAAAGTCCTTGTAGTGTTTTCCCCCCTCTGCCTTTCCACAAACTGTCAAAACACCCAATCCCCTAAACAAGGACTGTTTAGATCTGTTGTTTTGTAAGACGTGGAACTACGCTATATCCGACTCAGCATAGAGAAACAGAAGCACATTATGCTCACAGTTACAAGGTGTCCCGGCCTGTTTTAATGCAGTGGGTGTTGCCTCCGGTTGGTGAATGTGGGAGGAGTTCAGTGAAATGGTCAGAAAACTATGGATCAAAAGAACAGAGTGTTTTAAAGTATAAAGATGTTATTTCCATATGCACAAAGCAGATCTCTGTTGCATGCTTATTTCCTGACTCTGTATGAGCAGTAGACTCTAGGATGCAGTACACGTCTGGTATCATTGTAAAGTTTAGTATTATGATATAAGCTACGTTAATATATAATTGTTGTACGTTTTAAAGAGTCTTATTCTGAAGAGAAGTTTCTAATTGTTGCTGAAAGAAACAAGAGGTTTTGTTCCCGTTTTATGTTCTAGCTTAACTTTTACGTCCACAGAGATGTCTAAGCCCTCTATCGTATGTCAACCTTTTTTTTTTTTTTTTTGTAAATATGTTCCAAAGAGATGTTTCAAAAAGAGAAGTTACTTGCAGATTTTATACTACGAACTGAATGTGCTTTTACTACAGTAGACAGTTTGAACATTTCTATGTTTAGATTATCCCCAAGGAGAGTATCTATATAACATTTGGCTGAATCTTTGGTAGCTTTGGTATCAGCAAACCTTGTTATATGTATTTCCACTATTTATCCGTTGTTTTCTACTACTCAGTGTCATGGAGAATATGCAGCACCTTCTGTACTGTGCGTGAAATGGTGGAATCCCCTCTCGCCTTGATCGTCTCAGGGCCGACCCCTGTAACTCAAAACTAAGTAACGGTATAAAGGTTTCTGCACCTTTTGTGGCTGAAATGTTTTTTTTTTTTTTTCTTGCGTATATTGTGTGCATGCGTGAGGCGAGGTCTGGTCCAAGCATGAGAAAGACCCCCTGCATGATCCGGTGTGGAGCATGGAGTTTCCACAGAATGAGACAAACCCGTCCGATGAGCATCGTGCACCTTTTTTTGCTCTTCGTCTCCTCCCACTCGCTGTCATGTAGCCCAGCCTGTCTGACTGAAAAGCTGAATTATTAACAGACAAATATGTGTAAAAAAATGCTTCTGTTGGCTTTCTGTTCACTGGTGCCAAACTGAGTCTTTTTGTTTCTAGTTAGTTGTGTGTCAAGCAGTGTTTTTTTTTCTCCTTGAGAGGCACACGAAGCTACAACAGTGAGGTTTCATAAAACTGCCAAAAATTAGGAAGGCTACAGCTCTTAACCCCTGAATTAGTTATTCAACATGTAGACTGATGTCACAGCTGTCACACCTGGACCAAAATGAGATTTTTACAGTTAAGAGAAAACTGAATGTTTACATGTCTCACATTGAGAATTGAAAAACAACCTTTTGGACCCATGACAGAAGTAATCAAATGTCAGGCCAGTCAGGGTACAGTTAGAGCCACAGGGATGTTTGTATGTGTTTCCTTTCACTGCCCCTGCTTTTGTTAACCTGAATTTTCTCGTTCCTCTGTCCATTGTGGTATAAGAAATACTGTGTATAAATAAAGTATGAAAACCACTCACCTGTTCTGTTTTAAAATTGGGGTGGGGCTTTTAGCCTACAGTGGCTGTTTACTGTTTATCACATCTAAATTGTTGTTTCACATGTGATAAACCAAATTGTCTGGATTAATTCAGACTGTGTTGTTAATCTAACTTTATGTTTATAACATGGGCCATATTTATACTTCTCAATATGATACCATTCGTTTCAAAATCACAACAAACTGAAACCTTAATATAAATATATAGTTCAGTTAATTTCTTTATTAACCTCCATGTTAGTGTGAATAAACACTGAACATTATCTTTATAAAGGCACAATTTATGTCTGGTCTGTTATATTAGATAGCATTAAGTAAATATTGTTCTTAATAATGGCCTTTTACAGATCCATAAAGCACCTTATTTAAGGTTTTATTAAGCAAAAAAAGGGCACACACTGCAGAATATAAAATATGTCTTGAAAAGGGAACTCTCTGAAGGTGACTCCTGTGTGCCCCAGACAGCTACAGAATAAAATATTCTCTGTACTCGCTCTTCAAGTGTTCAGTTTCACTCACTGGTACTTGTTGTATTCTGTTGTTCCTGCATAATAATACATCGCCTCAACAGGCAGCTGTCTGACTTCCTGTCAGAGCTGAGCAGAGCTGTCCTTGGTCCTGAAACACTACAGACACACACACACTCACACAAACACACACAATACCTACTCGTTAACTTAAAATTGTGGGAACCCGATACAGCATCTAATGCAGTTACCCCCCCCCCCCCAAATTTACGTTTGACATTTAGCCTCATTAGGACCGGGCTTTGGTCCCCATAAGGACCACTGGTCCTGACATGGTCTGTATTTCTCCTTCTCTCTCTTCTTCCTCTCTCTCTCTCTCTCTCTCTCTCTCTCTCTCTCTCTCTCTCTCTCTCTTTCTGTATTTGCATTCAGCAGCAGAGATCCGCTCGTGCAGCAGGTCCAAGCGTCTGACTAGGTTTTTTTCAGTCGCGACTGACGCACTGCCGCATCGTCTTGGTCCCAAAAGCTCGTTGCGGCTTCACTTTACAGTTTTCCTGAAGGAATTTGTGGCTGAATCAACAGGGAGCCGCGCAATTAAACAATCAGGCAGCCCTTCTCTACGAGTCATTTCAGACTGGAGGTTTGAAATCTACAACTTTCCGCACAATCTTTGCCCCAAGTGCAGGAAAACACCGCACACAGAGTGGACAGTCTACAACAAACAGTATGTAACCGTGCCATTATTTTAACATTCAGTTTATGTATGTTAAATTTGCATTATTTTAATTTTTAAAACTCTAAACTGCCTCATATTTACAGGCATATATTCCATGTTTTTCACATGTTCACTAATAAGTCTAATGTTTGTTGTGAGTTTACTAAGGTTTGATAGTTACAGTTAATATTCTAATGTAGGCTATATAACATTTCTTTTAATTTTTTTAACTATTAGCCTTGCTGTGGGATACTGGAAAAAGACATGTCAAAACTGCATGAATCTACTGTCTGTCTCTGTAGAAGTATTATGAGGTTTAGTCAAAACATTGTGGTGTTAACTATATAGGCTTACCATTAGCAGAAAGGTCAGGATGCTAATGTTGGACACTTGGATTACTGGTATCTAATGTTGTGTGCTTACTTTATATAAAAAAAGTTAGCTCTGAGTTTTCTGCAGCAGCCTCAACATGTTACCATACATATCGTGAGGACAGTCTTTGTTACTGTATTTAAAGTCCTGTAGTAGCTTTTTTAACTGGAGGACCTGATTAGTGACTTATGTACTATTTTACAGAAAACACATTACATTTTAAGCATTAGAATAAAAAACATGAAATTATATTAATCTTCTCATCTGACCTTTTCCCAGCAAAAGACAAACAAACATACAGCATGTTTTAGGTGAAATTCTCGAGACTAAATCATATTTTATTCCACATTATACTGCTGAAAGGTGTGGTAATACATTTAAGACTATGAGCAAAGTGTGAGCTATCAGGCCTCTTCAAAGTAAGAGAGGTGACCTTGCTGGTGGATAAGCAAATTGTTTAAAAGCTAACAGAGAAAGACTGTAAGTGCATGTGTGTACAGGAAAACACCGATATATCATTTTAAAACTGGTGCACAGATTTAATAAAATCACCTTAAAGGTAACAGAACTGAAACCAAGGCATTCAAATCAGCTCCTCCTGAGAGTGTCCTCTAGCTGACTGCCCATAAATCATTAATTTAAATCATCACCCTGTCACTGCAGATGATGTCCTACTATGTTATCAGTCTGCCAAATTTCTTTTCTGACATATGAATACTTCAGTGAGCGTCCTACCATTTTTGAGGGCTGTTTGAAGGATTCTGCTGTGAATCATAGCTGTAAAATATCAATAACCCAATCTTGGGTTGCATTGAGATTCATAGTAGAGGGCTGCAACACATTTTAATGTCCCTCAGTCTTGACACTTTAACAGGTTTATCTTTTACTTAATTAATGTACTTAATCAATGTGACAGGTTAGACAGACTGACATGGACTGAATTAGAATTTGTTCTGACTTAAAGATTTGAATAAGGAGGAGCTAAAATATTAAGAAATACAACAAGTTAAGGTGTAAAGTTCTTCCTACTTGTGATTTAAAAAACATAAACAAAAACAAAAGTCCAGAAGATGTTTTCGTGACAGAAATCTAACAAGATTTATTTTGATTGGATTTGGATTTACCTACATAAAGCAAACAGAGATGCTATTGATTCTCCCTGCTGTTCAGTTGCCTTGACATTTCATAAGTTGCACATCATGACAAGTAGATTTGACTACTGAAATCTCTTAAGCTTTATCAGCGACTCTGAGAAAAGTAGACAGGAGGAGATAAAGCTACAAGACGTCTTCTCGATCCTCATCCTCTCTGTCTATCTCCCTCTTTTCTTCTTCCTCTCCTTTCCCTTTTTCTCAGTTGAGCTCACAAAGCACTTAGACACACACACACACACACACCTGCAAGGCCCTGGGACTGTCCTTAATCCACACTCAATGAGGCGTAAAACAGTCTGATGTTGTTGAGCTTTTGTTGACATGATGAATCTGCGTAACCCTGAGAGTTTCTCATGGTGATTTGAGAAGCTGAATACTCATCAAGGGTCTAAAAAGGCAGCTTAGAGGCTGGAAAGATGAATGATTCTTCTAGTGGGTAGACATTTCTCTGGTATACAGTATTACAACTCTGATGTCACATTGTGAATATGTTTGTGAGGCAAGAGGCCAATAAAACAGGGATATGATGACTCTGCTTCTGCAGTGCTGAGTGAGACAACTTATTTTCACAAAAAAACAGACAGCAGCTAAAAAAAGTGGAATTTCTTCAGTATGAGCCAGTAAAAAGCAGCATGGTGAGAGTTTGTAATGTGTTCAAAATACAGAGAAATTATATGAAATCATTGTAAAAATTCTGAAAAAATCCAATACATTATTTTTAATGGATTAGATTATAAGACTAATACTACTATCATACCTGTATGTTAAATATAAGGCTACAAACTAGCAGAGGGTTAGCTTAGCTTAGCACAAAGACTGACAACAGGAGGAAACAGCTAGCCTGACTCTGTCCAAATATAGTAAAATTTGTTTAGCAGCATCTCTAAACCTCCGATTAAACAGTCAAGATACATTGTGCTAATACAGCTATACTTTCTACCTTTTGAAAGGCTAACTGTTTCCCAGTTTTTCCAGTCTTTGTGCTAAGCTAACCAGCTGCTAGCTGGTCAGAACTATTCTTTTAAAACAACTTCTATGTTTAAGATATCTGTTTTTTTTTATTCCAACATTTTTTCCCATATCACACACTTAGTCTTTCAAGTTTGACAAACAGTACAGAGGCTATTATTTGACTGGTCTTATGTTCACTCAGATCAAAGCTACATCAAATTACATATGTGACACCCCTGTTTGTCTTGATTGAGACATGAAGACAAAAGAAATGGATATTAAAAGGAAAGATAATTTAAGATAAAATATGTCATATATCACTCTTGTAAAAACAGTTTTTTTATATTTATTAATTAATTCTATCTCTCATTTTTGTCTGTAAGTATTCATTTGATTGTCTATTTCATAGGCTCTTCTGCATTTATTTAATCAGGAACATTTTGGGTCTCCGCATTTAGCTTTCTTTACATTTCAATCAATAATCCTGCCTTTATTTCTTCGTCCTCCTCCAGATTGCCTTGTGGACTTATCTTATTTTTAACCACCGACTGCTGAAAGCTCCCCCCGCTGTCACCATGAGCGCGTGCAGCAGGAAGGCCCTGACATTGCTGAGCAGCGTCTTTGCAATCAGCGGCCTGGGGCTGCTGGGAGTGGCAGTCAGCACCGACTACTGGTTGTACCTGGAGGAGGGCGTCATTATGCCTGTGAACCAGAGCACTGTCATCAAGGCCTCGCTGCACTCCGGCCTCTGGAGAGTCTGTTTCCTGGCCGGTCAGTTACCAGTCCGTGGGTGTTTGGTTTGAGTTTCTCTGTGGTCCTGCAAAATGACATTTAATCGTGTGTAAATCAGAACAGTGACCCAGATTCATGTACTGACGATAGATTTTAGACTGAAATGATCATATGGTTCATTTGTACCATGCAGCACCTAAATGTGACAGCAGCAGGGATCTGATCCTGTCACACTGACATATCGTCACTGCATGAGCTTTGACACATGGTGACATTCACAATTACTTCATCAGTGTGTGTGTGCGTGTTTGGGCCCTTGTGTGTGAGGTTGTCAGCACAAAATACAAGCAACGGAGTGAAAGAGCAACAAAGAGACAGAAAGTTTGTTTGTGTTGCTTCCTGTTTCAATCACATATTAGTTAACAAGGTACATCCAGTGTGTAATCAGTGCTGCAGCATCATCATACACACACAAACACTAACACACATACACAAGTTGCACCCACACATCTCCAGAGACAGATGTCATCTAATTGTGCTGCAAAATTAGCTGGTTGATAATTCCAGCTGGTGTCTGTGTGACTCTGTGTGTGTGTGACGCTGAAGTGATAATAACGAGGATGTGATGTAATTCACACTTATGCTTAAAAAAAGATGATGACAAATGTTAGGAAAATGAGGCATCAGGTTTGAAGGAGAGAAATCCATCCCATACATTAGAAATAATAATGCTCTTACAATCAATTATACACTCAGAAATATAGATAAAACATTTTTTGTTTTTGCTCCCATTTTTTATGAGTTGAAGAGACTTTTTGTGCAAACAAAAGATCTTTTCTCTCAAACTTTGTTCAGAAATTTGTGTGTTTGAGCACTTCTCCTTTGCCAAGATAATCCATCCACCCGACAAAGGCAGCAAAAAGAGATGCTGATTAAACAGCATGATTATTGCACAGGTGTGCTTTTGGCTGCTCACAATAGAAGGCCACTCTTAAATGTGCAGTTATATAACTCAACATAATGCCACAAGACGTTACAAGTTTTGTGGGACCGTGCAGTCGGCTTGCTGACCTAACATCGAACCCACATTCTCCAAAAAAATATATCTGTAGTGATCAATAACTGTCTGTCTTGACCTTTTATAGTGAGCAGCTGAAGGCACACCTGTGCCATGCCAGCCATGCTGTTACTTAGTGTCTTGGTTTGACACACCTGTCAGGACGATTATCTTGGCAAAAAGTGCTCACAAACAAAAAACAAAAGTGTAGTCTGTGTTGACTTGTATGCAGATGTAATACAGAATAATATACCCCATATTGCTGGGGAAGTAATGTAATTATACAGGGGTTATGTTGCCAGGCAACCAACAAAGACTCCAGGAAGTTGTACAAATTGAACAAATCAGATAAACATGTTAATTAATGAGCTTTAGAGGCTGATTTTATTACCTTCAGTTGATGGAGAGTAGCTGTTTGCAGTCCTTATGCTAAACTAAACTACCTGCTCTCTCCCTGACGTCACCTCCCTCTTTGTCCTTCTCTGCCCTGCATAGTCTTTGTTTGTTTCCTGCTTTCAGCATCACCTGACTTCCACATCAACCTGCACACCTGCTCACAATTTTCTCATCAGTTGCACTGTTGGTGTACCTGCCCTTTAACTGTAGCTACCTGTCTTATCATTTATTATGGCATCTCGGCTGCAGAGTTTGAGCTTTTCTTTGCCTTTTGGTCCCTGTTTGTCCCATACTAACTCCTGGCTTGCATTTTTTTACTCCTCCCCTGACAAATTTGTATAACTCACTTTATGTTTCCTCCTTTTTGCCATGTCTCCCAATCTTTCTTCCTCACCTTGTCTATAAACTTTCTCTCAGTGTTTTTATCTCTTTCCTTTTCAGGCGAAGAGTCTGGTCGCTGCTTCACCATTGCGTACATCATGCCCATGAATGTCCAGCTGACGTCAGAGTCCACAGTAAACGTGCTTAGTGAGTTAACAGCTCCTGGCCTCTCACTGTACAGCAGCATCAGGCCCAGTAACTCAATGCCATCTGGAGGTTATTCACATAAACATCCCAGCGTATTTTTATGACTAAAACATGTTTTCTAATAAATTTGTGCTGAGGATATAGCCAGACAGATCAATCTGAGTCACCTGAACCCTCGTGACGAAGCCCAGCTCCTCTTGAGAATACTTATTTCTTTTTCACAGACAGTTCACCTCACAAGTCCTTCAGTGAGTCAGTGTGATAAGCACTGATATTTTGCACCATTTACAAAACAAGTTGCCAAAAGAGCAGATGAGGATCATTTCTCTGTCTGTCTGTAGTTATCCTTCTGCATTAAGTATTTACTACTTTCAGATTATTAGAACTGGCCACTTTGTTTTATATCCTGTTGGGAAATGGTTCTTTCTTCCTGTCCTCAGAAATGATCCGCTCAGCAACTCCATTCCCTCTCGTCAGCCTCTTCTTCATGTTTATTGGCTTTGTCCTCAACAACATCGGGCACGTTAGGCCTCACCACACCATCCTGGCATTTGTCTCGGGAATCTTCTTCATCCTCTCTGGTAAACTGATCTTCTTTCCATGCTTGTCATGTGTCTATCCTGTCTTTTTCTTGCTTTTAAACTAAACAATGATTTCTCCGCCTCTCAGGTCTGGCTCTGGTGGTGGGTCTCGTGCTTTATATCTCTAGTATAAATGATGAAATGCTGAACAGGACTAAGAGCAATGAAGCCTATTTTACCTACAAGTATGGCTGGTCCTTTGCCTTCGCTGCCATCTCCTTCCTGCTTACTGAGGTGAGCAACTGACCATAAACACAAACAAAACAACTGCTGCTGTGATCAGGGCACAGAATATGTCAGTATCACCATTTGAATCTCATTCTTTACAAACAAATCAAACTTCAAAAGTTTAATTGAAAGTGTACACCAACTTCATTTGGGTACATACAGTATATTAGTACACCATATATTACAAAAGAAAACCCTTTTTGTTGTCAAAACAAAAAAAAATCCTTTAGATTGTGTAAGTAGTGTTGTGTCTGCCTTCACAGTTCATCAGTGTATGAAAAAACATGTGTTTACTGCCCTCCAGTGGTCAAAGTGGGGAACAGCAACATATACAAACTATATCATTGTAAATGTTTTGAAATCATTGTTTACGACTCATTTATCAATCTGTATTTACAAATAATAACAGCAGCTATAGTTTTGGTGTGAATAATAAAACAAGGTGTTTTCTAGTGTGGGGACAATCTACTAGCTCTAGAGAAAGGTATGGAAATAATAGCAAACTAATGTTTTCAATGATAATTTTCAATTTATCCAACTGAATTCATTATAAACAACCTAGAAAACTTGACCGGTATTTGGTTGTTGTTGCTGTGTAAGCTGTGGGTGTTTAGGTGGCTGTAGTTTGTGATGTTATGTTGGAATGCATTACATTATAAATTGCATTGTTTCTTTACATAAAACCACTCATGAGATATCTTTCCCCCTTTTTTTCCCATTAGTGCTTCTTAATTTCAGTCTGATGTGTTCCTCTGTACCCTGCAGAGTGCGGGGGTCATGTCCGTCTACTTGTTCATGAAGCGTTACACAGCAGAGGAGATCTACCAGCCTCGTCACCCCAGTTTCTACCGCCCTCGCCTCAGCAACTGCTCCGACCATTCAGGCCAGTTCCTCCACCCAGAGGCCTGGTCACGTGGGCGGAGTCCTTCCGACATCTCTAGTGAAGCTTCGCTCCAGATGAGTGCCAGCTACCCCGCTCTCCTCAAATGCCCCGACTATGATCAGGTCTCCTCTTCACCCTGCTGAACCATTATACCATATGACCACTAAAGGAGGCTAAAGGGTCGGTGAATGATCACAAAGAGTCCAAAGGTCAAGCAAGGACAGTTTTCCTTCAAGAAAAAGATACAACTTGTATATTAAACTGAGTTTCATGTTTTTTTAAGGAGAAATATGGGCAGCTTTGACAGTTGCCAAAGGACTTAGAAAATACATAGTTTGGAGCCATTTGTGGCTTTTTAATGGGTCAGAGATATTTTGGGGAATTTATTGTTGTAGTCAAACCTGCGTTAACAATAGGTGGCAGCGAAGTCTGTAGGTTTTAGAAAAAAAACAACACATGGTTATGTTGTGATAGGTCTCCAAGTTACATTTGGTAAATAACCTCTTGAATTTTATCTAAGAGGGGGAAAAACATTTGCATTTTTGTTCATTTGAATCTGCATTTTACCCTCCAGTGCCTCATAGCTGTTTCTTTGTGTAAATACCATGGCATCACCATTTTTGCAATAAAAAATATCTTTTTCTTCTATACTTCATCTTACACTTTAGGACCTTTCTTAAACCAACACTTAACTGTCACCCTGCAAACGAAAGCTCTCAAATTGCTGAGGCAAAACCCTGCAGAATAAAGCATATGAAATAACAGCAGGGCAGGTTACATTTCTGGAAGGAAACAAGATCTAGAAATCCTGTAAAGTCTCCTAAAGTGATGAAATGTTCATTTTTGCTTTGTGTCTATCTATAGATGCTGTTTTGTCTCTTGACTCTGTAGGCAAGAAGACTATTCCCTGATTCCTCCCAGTAAGTTTAAAAAGTTAATATTCAGGTTATTATATTTAAACTTTTCTGCTCTTATGAGAAGCCCAGGTACATGAATACATCCAGTCTGAACCAGCTGAGGTCATAAAGATTTGTTTTATATAGATTTTTTTTATAATATGTAGCCTACAGCTGTTGGACATTAAATTAATTTATTGTAAAAGTTGATTTAACATGTTGCTTTGTAAGTTTCAGCCTCAACATTGCCTCACTGAGAAGGATTCATGTGTAAAATAAAGGTCTGGCATAAAACCAAACAGCTCATAAGGTTTTTTTTTCTCCACATGCTGGTTCTACATTTGTCCACAAGGGGACAGTGTTTGGTCTTTTTTGTTCTACAGTTTTAAGTTGCTTTGGCCAAAAAGTCTCTGAAAATAAGTGCATTTACAACCTTTGTCAATCCATTGATGCCTCCAGTGTCAGTGGTCAAAGTGAATTTATAAAGATAAATAGGTACATAGCAATTAATTAAAGGCAAATTTACTTACATGCTGTGCTTGAGTGTAAATTTAAAGCAGCCTAAGTGTACTTTCCCTGTATATTTTCATTTTACATAACTTCATAGCTGTACTCCAGTACCTTTTTTTTGATACACTATATTGTCAGAATCTCTAACTACACATTTATACCCTTCCTCTTTCTCTCCTATAAAGTCATGCGTTTCAAAATTCTGGTGATTTTGAGGTGGATTTTCATGGATTAAGTTTTCAATTATGAGTTGAGAAAATTCAGCTTCCTAAATTAAATAAATTATTTAAAAAGCCTCCTGGATTAAATAAAAAGCAGTGCCACCACTCAAGTGTCTATTCAGTATCTGTGTATGCTCATTGGCCATTTTATTAGGTACACCTGCACATTCTGCTGCTATCTAATACAACAGCTGTGCCATGACAGCTGTCTTTATTTGAAGCTCATAATGTTCAGTTTTGGTGACAGTGTAAATTCAATTACGTCTTTGTTGTTGAGGTCTCAGTAAAAGGAGATGGGCTTGGAATACATTGAATATATATATATGTATTTTTTTCAGAGGGCGCTTTCTCCCCTCATATGCCTCCCAACATCTCCTCTCCAACTCAGATTTCTCTCAGGAACTCAACATGTTTTCCTTTACCTTTCCTGTTCTACTTCCTGTTAGTTCAGCAGGTATTCAACCATAATAAACTATACACCATTACTCCACATCACAGAGGACAACATGATATACATTCAGAAGGCTTGTCACGGCACCTCACGTGACATATCTGTATAATTCATTAATGAGAAGTCATTACTTATGCAAATATGTAGGTCAAGACGAGCATCAATAATGAATACGCCATACATCTGCTGTAAGCTTTATGTATACTTTATATAGATACACGTAATGTACAACGTGACCGATAGCTTTTACAGAGAATATAAAAGTTAATGTAACTATAAGCCCACACAGGGCGGTAGAAGATAATATTCTGCCCTGAACACAGGGCTTTCATTTTATTTTACAATCACATAGAAAACTACTGGTGTTTATAGCTTTTGACATCATCATTATTGATATTATCATCATCATCATCACTGATATTAACTATAATCATTGTCATTAACATCAAACATCATTTTCACTATATTCTTTATCATTATCATAAATACAACCATCTTTTATCAGTCATCAGTCATGGCTTTTTAACAGCATCGTCACAGTTATTGATCAATATCATCATCCTCATCATCATGTGATTTCTTAAGATTATGTTTAAGGCTTTTGTAATGAAGACCCCAAACTTCTGCTGATGCAAACTTCTGCCCATAGGCTCAAACGTGTTACACAGAGTGTGCATACTACAACAAAGAGACCGGAAACCTATACATTGTATATACATACATAACTTAAGCATACATTGTTTAACATTTACAGGTTGTATTAAACCATTTCACAAACGAAAATAAATACAAAATGATAGTTGGTTATATTCTTATACTTTTAAAGAGAAACACAAAAGCAAGCAAGGATCTTTAGGATTACAAAACAAATGCAAACAGGATCACAACAATACATCGGCCTTCACTGACATAGGTCATAGACAAGAAAAAAAGAAAGAAAAGCTTAATCGGACTGGTGCCCTGTCGGGCCATTGCACAGCCATAAATAAAACCTACCCAGCAGACTGAAAAGACTTTCTCAAAAGGAAGAGTTCAAGTTAAAATCCTTAAAATTTACTTTTTGTCCTACTTATGGCCAATAGCCACGCTGCAATAGCTGATTAAGGGATATATATTTTGTAAACTGCTCTCTATACTTGTCTTAATCTCAAACAGGCTGTGCCCCCTACTGTTCTCTGTGGGTAATACTCTCCTCCTACGGTGAACATGCATTTGCTGACTTAAAATTTGCATATGCATGGCTGGCCAATCAGAATGTCACTATTTTAGTGCATCACACTGTTGTTTAAAAAACAAATTGCGCCATATGCAGCATGAAATCAGATGACAGCTGCATTTTCCTTAGGCTTACTTACTTATTAAAACAATGTGAGTTTGTTTGGCAGCAGGGACAGACACACAAGTTGCACTTCTGTTGCATTTCTGACCAAAGTGGCTGCTCAGGGGTGAATGCTGAATTTGCTGTTTCCATTTAACAGAAGTGCTGCCAAATAAATGCAAACTGAAATCTTAAGGATTATAACTCCAAGTTTAAAAAGCAAGTTTCATCTCAAGCCTCAGCAAAAGCTCATTTTCTACTCAACTAAAATAAAAAAGTATGCACATTTCAAAATTCTCTGCTCCGCACAAATAAATGAAATCAGCCCAGCTGACTCAAGACTGTAATGCTTTAGCTAGGAACCTTAATGTAGGCCAATGCTGTTTCTGAGGTTTTGCTGAGCGGGGCTTCAGCCATGGCACCTGTTAAGAAGAATTCAGCACCAGAGTGAGATGACGACATGGTCCAGGTGAGGTTATACTGCACTGATCAACCCACCACCCCCCAGATATGTCCATCTGTCTCCCCCCTCCCACCCTCCTGCCCTTTGTAGTCGACCAAACATCAGAACTCTGATTTTGAATTACACCTTTTCATAAAGCACAGTGGAGGGAACCCTTGTATAAGGTATGCACCCATACTGTAGATGCTGTGTGCATTGATTGCATGCACACTGCCGCATACACACACACACAAACACAAACGTATTGGTCTATAATAACCCACATGCATGCATGTGCACCTGAAACATGGCAGTTGTGCTTTAGGGAGACCTAGAAGGAAGTTATGAGCATGAGAGGGGGAGGTAGGGGGTGAGTATGAGATGGAGGAGAAGCAAACTGGCTCATTGGTTGGTCGATCATGTGTTTCTCCATGCAAAGAGGCAAGTCCACATATCTGAGTTTACTGAAGCTCTGCTGTCCCCTTAATAGTGTGTGTTGTCTCCCAAGCAAGTGCACATGACTTATAAACAGTCCAGGGGAGAAACTGAGGTTTATCTTCAGGGTTGAAGCCTTTTTTGGGAATTGACAGTCATGTCTGCAGGGAACCAGCTTTGCTGTTTGTTGTTTATTTATTTATAAGCGTAGGGAAGGAAAGATGGAGGTTGAGGAGGTTAAGAAGATTGTCCCTCTTCACTTCTTGTTGGCGATGCGTCTCTTCCTGGTGGCCAGCATGTCGTAGAAGGGATCTCTGCTTATGCTGGCCCTGGAGAAGAAGCCAATCAAAGGACAGCAATGAAATCAATAATAAGGCCACATGAGAGGAGGGTCTCAAGCATCTTTGATATGGAAATGTAGGCACATTTATACAAACCCCTGCCTTAACTAGATCAAAAAAAAGAACAAAGTTTGTGCAGTGACCTAGTTTGGTTTCCATGGTTTCTGATGAGGACCCCCCCCCCAGTTTTTTCTTGGTACTCTAGTTTGCTGGAACCTCCTCCAGAATGCATGCATGTAGTAAAACACACAAAATCACACACTTTCCCTCTCACTATTCTGTAAGTTTACAGGTCTGAGGGAGAGGAAACAATGGTGCTCAAGATTATTGGCTCTTTTGCATTCTCCAGCTCTGTGTTTTTAGAGCAATGGAAAGGCGACGTACAATGAGAACAAGTGAGTCAGGAAGCCGTTTGGGCTCTACTGAGGAGCCCAGTTTCACGGTTGCTAAATCCTGTTAGCACCAGCACAAAGCAAGAAGAGGCTAAACCCCCCACTGCGGATATCTCTGATTCCCTTTACAATGCCACGCGCTGAAGAATGAGTCTGTATATGATGACTATCCCACTCTTTCATACTGCTCATTGTCATTTTTTCACAACCCAATTTCATGAAACAAAAAACTCCATTGTAGAGTGATCAAATCCAAGCAAGGCTGCCAAGATTTATATGACTTATATCCGTTTATGTCTTTAAAATATTAAAAAAGTGAATATCTCTAATGGAATTGGAATAGCAAACTAAAAAATACATCTCTCTTACTGACACAACAGCCCACTTTCTTTATTGACCCAGATGGGCCACTATCATCTGGGTCTCTGTGTTTGTGACTTAAGATAAGCAGATAGAGCGCTGCCTCTGTGATCATCTTCACTTTAAAGAGTGGGGGGAAAAAAAATCATCATTTCCATAAATTGCCTTTTTTATCTCTGCAGACCCTGAGTTCCCTTGGACCCCTCTGGTTAAGCACAAGCTGTGGCTCGTTAGTCTTCATGGCTGCTTATGTGTCAGCCCAGTTTGGAGTTGGCTGTCCTGGATAGGTTTACTGGGTTTGCTGGCTCACCCGTGAGGTGCTATAAGCAGTGACTAATCCTCCATCATTTCCCCAGTGAATACCCTTTGAGAGTATGGAGAGAGGGGGAGGAGGAAAAAGAGGAGGAGGAGGGGATTGCACTGTATTACAGTATAAAAGTGTTCTGTTCTGCTGAGCCAACTCTCTTTGACATTGCACCATCTTCTATGCAGGCGACTCACAAGCAACATTTAGGTCACTAACAGATAGGTTATTATTGCTGAGAGCTATGTACAGAAAGTCAGAGAAAAAACACACTTTTGTTGTTTGTTTTGCTATTTATACCAAATATTTCAATCACATGCTTGGTATTGATTTAGGTGTTTTTAATATTTCTTAGTTCTCGTTTACATTGTTCCTAATTTCTTGGGCCTTACAAGATTTTACAACCAGTCAAGGTGGCACAGGTGCTTATGATGACTCAGGCTTGATTCAGGACCTCAAGCTTTTTTCTTTCTTGCTAAGAGCTGGATAAGAGGAGGGATACTATATGCATATACATGCATGTGTCCGTCCATTAACTATGATGCTACAGCTAGCAGCAGTATAAGTTAGCTTAGACCAGAAACAAAGGGAAACAGCTAGCTTGTATTAAGGCAACAAAATCCACTTTTCAGCACATTTAAAGCTCATTAATACATTATATTGTGGTTGTTTAATCCCTACAGTGGAGAAGTATAAAAACAACATGTTTTAGTTTAAGGACCTGTTATTTTGTTGCCAAACGCATTAACTTCATTTTAACTCTTCATATGTTGCCTGGCAACCTCACAATGATGACAAAGACTCCCTTCTTAG
>JAPZDZ010000009.1:11130070-11144220 GCA_029783805.1 Acanthurus tennentii | reverse complement strand
TGTGGGACTCCTTCATTTCTTTAACATCCACTCCATCATCAAAAGAGTCAACAGCCCTACTACAAAATCAGCCTTAGGTTTGGGTTATTACTAACATTATGCCACCCAATGGTCAAAAATGAGACCAGTGTGAAGGTGAAGAGGGGACAAAAATTAGGTGACCTTCAGCCAAAAAAAATGACAGGCTCATCTGCAAAGAAGCTGAACACCTTTATCTGTCTGTTCACAAGAACACATGCCTTCTATGTTGCATGATATATTTCTATTGTTTTTCTCGTGTGATAACTAATGCAATAAAGAAATAAAAAGAGGACTTTATTATTGTCACATTTAATCATACTTAGTATCCATCCCTGAGGAAAAGTGGACAGCAACACATAGCACCCTGGGGCCAACTACAGCTCTAAGCCGGAGCTTTGGTCAAGAGCACTGACAGGAAGTTTTAACCTCTGTTTCGAATGGTAGAAAACTCTCACAAGGACAGGGACACATGCAAACTCCACACAGGAAGGCTCTGCCCAAGCCAGGAAATGACCCAGGACCGTCTGGCTGTGAGGCGACAGTGCTACTACTGATCCACTGTGTTCAGTCCCATAAAGTTGTCCCTCATATTATTATGAACCGCAGCACAGTTTGTTACTTCAAACTGCGGTAATCATTGTAGACTTAAACTGGATATGCTGGATCATATTTCATGTTTTCAGCAGTGCCTGTAGGAGTTCCACAACATCAACGGAGATCCTTGAATATTTTTCAATACAGTGCTATTTTTATTTGGTTTAACTTACCTTAAGGCTTGTACGAGGTTGAGGTCTGCAAACTCGTGAAGCTCCACAAATGCCTGGAGGACCTTAATATTAAAATCATCCCTAGAGAAGGGGGAGACGCATGTGTCAGATTTTCAAATACTCACACTCATGAACTGAAACAAAGAAAAACTGACACTTGGATGATAAAAATGGCTCTAATTTCAGAATGTGCCAAATTCATATTTTTCTGGGGTCAATGTGGAAAGTGAAATCCTGCAGCTATGTCAAGGCACCAGTTTCAGACAAAAAGCCACTGTCTGTTGAGCCATGCAGCATGAAATCCCTGTTGTTTTGACAATCCTATCCCCACTGATTTCCCTTCGATAAGAACCACATGTCCGCTCAGTTATTTTACCAGCACAGTCCCCCGCCACTGCTCTGCTCCATGAATCCAGACTATCAATTTCCTGGGGCTTTATGCTCTTGTCTGAGCGCACGCATTGGAGATCTGACAGGGAGTTGGGAAGAGGAAAAAGAAAGGTGGAAGAAAAACAGTAGGAAAACTGGAGAGCTCACCGTTCCCCTAAGTAGTCCCCGATGACTGTTTTGTTGAGCCCTTCGCCTTTGTAGAGGAACTGTGCAATGTCCTCTGGAGTGTTCTGGAGAAGATCGTTTTCCAAAAGAAACTGGATCCCCTGTTTGAGAAAAAGAGCGCACTTAAACTTAAGCTATTTTTGGTCTGTTTTAAAATCCCTGATGAATAAAGGAATCATAAAAGTGTTATCCAACAGTGACAGTACTAGTGATTTTGATATCAGTTCAGGGCAAAGTCTGACCTTTTTAGGGTCCATGTTGAACTTCTTCCTGCCCATGGCGATCTGTTTGTTTCTTTGCGTGGTTTTGCTGCAATTAAAAAAGAAAAAGAAGCCTCAATCAGATGGCAGTTGAGGGTTTGCTGTTGCCTCTGAGCTGCTGTGTTTGCTCAATTGGTCAGCTTGTGATGGGTTGCGATGTGGGGATATAACTTTGTTTGTTTACTACACAGCTGCACAGTGGGTTCAAACTGACAAAAACTGGAAAAGCGCTACACCTGGCTGCATGTGATATAGCAACACCTGCACAGCAAAAAACAAAGTGCATGAGGTCCTTTCAGTTTAACTTATCCTGCAGCCATTTAAAGGAGCACACCGCATTTTAATGTCACTCCTCTTTGCATGCATCCCACAGGGAAATCTCCACCTTTGTGTTTTCGTGCATGCTGAACCCAAAATAGCCTGAGCCCCTTTGCAAGTTACACCTGACACAATCACACACATACACACACACACACACACACACACACACATACACAGCCTGACACATGGCCTCACTCCACCTCATCAGCCAATCAAAAAGAAGCCCCTGGATACAGACTGTTTGGCTAATGTTTATTCAGGGGACTGTCCTGCTTCACTCCTCAAACAAAGGGGGATTAACACACACTCACACATATATACAAACACACAAACGACAGGTGTGAGGCCCACAGCGGAAGTAACTTTATTGCTCAATAGCTTTAAAAAAGAGAGGAGGCAAAAAAAATTAACTAGTCCTCAAGCAACTTGTCAACTGGCAAGATATTAATAAACAGTAATTTTGTTGATTAATTAATTATCTAAGTCAAATACAAGGATGGTCTAATCTCCCCTGTTTTGTATCAGTGTAAAAAAACTTTCTTTGGGTTTTGGGATATTTTGTCAGACAAAACAAGCTACGTGAAGTCATCACTGTTTCTCGGATAAGGCAGTTAAAAGCTGCAATGATCAGTTGATTAAGTGATTTGTCAGTAATTAGAATATCAGTCGGCATTTTTGTTCTGGCATTTTTCACATGAAACGTCTAATTGATCAATCAAAAAACCAATCTGTGGATGACTCAGTGATAAAAATAATTACTAATTGTAGCTCTTAAACAATTAATCAATTAGTTCAAGGGAATGAACTCACCTCTCCCCCACACAGGTTAGTTGCTCGATCTCAGTCATCACCTCTGCAATCTCAAACTTCAGCCGCTGCAGAGAAGAAAACAGCAAAATAAATCAGACATTTATTGCACATAACAGAGTATGTATTTGACAGAGAGGAGACAAATAATGGAAGCAGCTGCAGCTTTCAAGAAACACCGACTAGGTGTATGGACACACTGTAATGGAAAAAAAAAATCATACATAGAAGAAGTAAAACCAATGTTCATTGCCAATATAGAACAATATTCAACATCAAGATGAGTTTTTGGACATTTAAAACAACTAGAAAAAAAATCCTTGGACCGTCACTCACTTCAATATCATCCAGAAGCTCTTTTTTCCTGCGCCGTATGTTGGACAGCTCATCTCTTTCCTCCAGAGACAGGTCCTCAGGTACTGGAAAACACAGAGAGTCGGGAAAATGAAAGGGCATGTGTGAGAGTGAGGGAGGGAGGGGGGAGGGTTATGAGGATGGATTAAATTAATTCACCTTCCAACCAGCCAGTCAGAGTCACAGGGATTAGGCCTGACAGTGCATACCTGCTCAATGAATCCATTCCAGAGACAACACTCGTGACCCAAATTGATACACTAACAGACAGGAGTTCATACACCCGCAGATGTGTTTATCGGTGGTGAACTCAGTACGTTCCAGGGAATAAAAGCTCAGAGGAGTTTGGAAAAACATTCAGCATTCTTTAAGCAACACTAATCATTAATATGTCCGCACAGCTATTCTAAGCTATGCATTTTATATCAGACAAAATCACTGGCACGTCCACAGGTTGAGCGCTAATGGATCAACTGGGACAGATCATCACACGGGTTTGGTATGCTAAGAGGTCTTTAGAAAGCATGAATTATGTTATAAATTACAGGTAAGAATTTTTAATACCTCCTAAGTTTTAGGAGGGGCAGTGAAAAAGGATTATGAACACATACTTGACTAATCATCATTTCACAAGAGGTAAAAAAGTCAGACTAGTTAGCAAAAAACTGCTTTTTCACAAATCAAATCACAGAGCAACATTATCAGCATTCATTTGTAGTCTAGTCTCATGGATGTAAAAGTTTAAGTTTAAGTTATCCAGTTATTGCTCATTTTTCAACAGGATAATTTGTTTAAGTTATTCAACATACTTTTCCAGTCTTCGGTCATAATGTCTGTTGATTATAATTCCATTTCAGTACAATTTTAAGCAGAGGACAGTAACAGGTTCAGGCTTAGCTTCATCACCAGAAGCAGCCAGTTTATACTGTCTCATTGTCATACGATATACTATTATCATAAAATACTGAGATACATGTTTTAAGTACATGACAAGTCTGGTTCTACTCATAAATTAACCTGTACACATGTCTGTGTACATTAATGCAGATACATGTATTTGCATTAATTGTCAAACATCTTGCAACCAAGAAGGGGGAAAAAATATGTCATGAAGACAGTTTTAATAAGTTCGAAAAAAGTGTTATTTTACACCCTCACACAATGCCTCTCTTCACTATGGTGTTACGCACTATAAATAAAGAGCAGGTGTTAGAAGTAGATCACACAAAAGCCACATGACGAAGAAGTTTCTCGTGAGAATTTTCACTCAAACCACATTAAAACCACAGCATCACTTCCATAAATAACATCCTGTACACACACAAAGCGACCGCTGAGCATCTGGCGAGTCCTGCCCCCTCAAATATTGGCCTTCTGATAGTCAACCCTCGTCTAGCCCTCATTTGGGGTAATTAACACTGCAGAGCCAGGGCGGCACATCACACAACATGCATGTTTTACAGCATGAGCACACAAACACCGAACACACAGATGAGCATACATTACACACGCCATGCACACAGAATTTACACTTCACACACATGACATTTATTTTATGCTACACTGTGGGTCCCCCCTGAGCCACTTACTTATCCTTCATTTAACGGTGCCACGTCAACTTCTCCCCCCACCCAGACCCCTCGGAGGACCTCCCCCTCTCTCCTCCACACATCAGAAAAACAGCAATCCATTTGAGAGTGGGCTGACAGGAAGTAGGTCATTTTCACATGGAGCTATACCAGATTGTGCTTCTTCTACACCGTTTCTCTCTCTCACACACACACATACACACACATGTATGCACTCCCCCTCTATCTCTCTCTTTGTCCGCCTCCACCCCAGTACTTCAAGTGGGGGTGAGAGCAGATTCAAATCCCCCAACTGAATCACACCACTAAGCAGCTTTGCAATTCAGACGTTTTTCCCCTGTTGTCTCCCCACCGACTGTAAATAATGGAAAAAGAAAAGTTATTTCCCCCCCCCTTTATCTATCTTCTGTATCTCTCTCTCAGACCCTTCAAATCCTTCGCTCTCCTCCGTCTTGCTCTGTAAGACAAAGTGACAGAAGCAGCATGGACCATTAGGTTATTACGTTCTGAGGGCTCGGGGCTCATGTTATCACAGGCGAGCAGCCAGTCAAGTGAGCAGGGATCCAGATGGGTGTAGATGGCTTTTTTAACTGTGTGATCATCTCTTAAACACACACACACACACACACACACACTGTTGTCACATAGTACCGAACAACTTCTACAAAACAAAATAACAGAAGAGAGAAACAAAGTGGAAGGTTGAACTAATTTGGCAAAGATGTATGAAAGGCAAAAATAGAAAACAACCTTTGGATGATTGTTCAAAGGTGCAAAGTTGGTTTGATGCAAATGAGGTTTAAATACCAAGCCCAGAGAGCACTGTGCAGCCGAACGATGACTCACCCTTAATTTGTTGAGATATTTAAAATGGGTTCTCTTACTGGCTAGACTGCAATGAGAGAAAATACAAATTGCAAATGCTCTCAATGGCTTTAAAACAGCTGCTGGTAATTTAATTAAATCATGTACTTTTTGTTTCATAAACTGTAAGACTGCAATTGTTGTATTGTTATAAATGAACTGTCATGTTAACTGTGAGAAAAGGAGTGGAAGAAAGGTTTGCTGGGACTGTGTGGGTGGACGAATCTGTAGAGGGTCTTGTTTTCCCTCTGTTTTCCCTTCTCTTTTTGTTCTCTTTTCCACTTTTTAGCTCTTTCATTCAGCACATAACCCTACATAACACTGCAATTTGTCATTTTTACTCTCTGGTTTGTATTTGGATGAAACTAACAGTGCTTTTAACGTGACAATAGGGAGATGTTGTCACCTTTGGATTACCTTTGTAATCAAGGAGCCCCAGTGAACAGTTTGTGGGGTTGAGGGGATAAAAAAAGAGGTAAAAAAAAAGTTGGAAAGGGGTGACTTCTGCATGTGAAGGAAACAAAGACACAAAAGGATGCTCTTTATGCCCAACAGCAAAGAAAGGGACTCGGAATGATATAGGAACAGATACCAGCACACCAGACATCTTCACACTCTCTGCCTCCGTTGCTCTCTTTCCTTGGCTTCAGTTAAGCAGCCTCATAAAGCAGTAATTGTGGAGAAAAGAGACCCTGCAGGCAACCTACGTCTGTACTGCGCAAAAAAGTCCTCCATCCCTCCTACTCTGGCTCAAAGAGCTTGCCTGGACTGGAGAATGGGACAGATTGTCTGAGGAGACAGAATCTGTTTTGGGTAACAATTCCCCTGCTGTGCAACACAGAGAAATTTGATATCATTGTGAGGACAACTACCACTGTACAGCCAAGACTGGACATCTGATGCATTATGCATGAAAGTCTTAGAATCTGTGAGTTTGTGTCCCAATAGAGAGCAGGCCTTTTGAAAAAAAAAAAAAAAAAAATCCATATTAGGTTATATATACGCTCCATGCTTAACCCCTGGCACGGGCACACATATTATCAACGCAATACCACTCAGCCTTTTTATATTATGACTTATGGGGCTGCTGTTCCAGTAATGATCAATACATCATCATCCCCCACCACCATCACCAGTGGTTTTCAAGCATGCATGAGTGAGTAATTACCACTGTGCCTAAGTTTTCTTAGACAGACTCGTGGTCCGTGGAGACTTTTTAAAGGAAAGATCATTGAGTTACCACCCCCCCACCCACTTTCCAGTCTCTCGATCACTGTAAGCCTTCTTGTCCAAGTCACCCGTAACCAGTCGGGTCAACACCACCTCCAGGGGTTAGATGAAAGGTCAATAATGTCACCACCCGACTTCATGTGCCATTAAGGCAGCACAGACTGAGCGTATGCCGAGAAAGAGTTTATTATTCTGCCGAGATAGATTGAATTGGGCAGGACATTGATTATGTGTATATAATACTGCAACATGGTGACAGCCTTGAAAGATGTACTTGCATTTTCATTTTATAAAAACTTTTACGATAATTTTTTAAAGATGTCTGAGGCATTCAAGAAGGTAATGAATTAAAAAAGCTTTAATTATCTCATGGCTATTGATATCATAACACCAGTAAAAAAAAGTGAAAAAAACAGTAAAAAGATGCCTTCTTGCTTCAGCCATAAAAGCCTTCCTTTTGGGAAGTAAAAAATGTTCACTTTTGGGCTACTTTCATGAATTTGCAATCAACACATTATCAGTATGGACAAGTAGTCACATGGTAATAACAAGTTTGTATGTAAGTTTTTCATTACAGACAAGCAAAGCAGCAAATTAAAGAAGTCTTAGAAAACTTCGATGCCTAAATAAAAAACAGTTTGAGTTTTCCATTCGAATCTGGGTCTTGTTTAACTTTCAGTGTTTCTCTGTCTAAGAGGCCCAAAGCTGATGAACACCAGGTGAAAAAAATATTTTTCACACCCAAATAGCACCCGTTGCCTCCTGATTTTGACTGACCCTTTTTATTTCATTAGCAGCTATCAACAAAAGCCATTTAATGCGTGTACATTCAGTGATAATCTCTCCAAATGGTGTCTTTTATTCTTAGCAGCAGAGTCTGACAGCTCTGTGCTGGATTCAAATTGCCTTCTCGAAAACATCACATTCACTAGAGATGATGCATGCACGTACTTCAATGTACTGTTTGTACTTTTATCTTACTGATTGAAGCTTCCTTGTGTACTGATCGCTGTCTACAGCTGGATCAGAGTTCTATCTGTTACTGCTGATGCTGTTTCATTGTAGAAATGGCAAACAACAGGGTGGTTTTAACTGTGAAGCAGCCACAGAAAAACTCAATGCATTCTGTCATTGACGTTAGTGTCGATGCATTGACAAAAACAATCAAGCTCATTTTTGGTATACTTGTCAGGGAATCATTCTTTATATGTTGCAGGGAGTTATGGAAGAAGAATGACAGGAACTAACACAATGAGCTGTTGGATGTAGAGCAGCAGGTGACAATTTTCACTGTGGTGCAAACCTCCAAACCTGAAACAGGTCATCTAGGTATGCAAGTACTTTTACTGCGCCAAAAAAATGCAAATTGTTGACTCCTCATTTTTAAACAATGTGCCCTGAAGCTCACAGTCTGTTTAGCTGCACTGCAAACTGACACATAAATTACTATTCTACTTTTCTTCTTCTTCTGTTCTCAGTCCTCTTTGTTGTAAGTGAAAACCAGCACTGAAATCTTAAGTATTATATGATTAAAATGCAGCAAAGTAAAACATTTTCACTGGTAAAATTTACTCTTGGTATCACAGTATTCAGGTTGTTGTCAGTTTCGGTCACAGTGGGCAGGTAATTAGCTAAAATAAGTGTTAAAACCTCATGACGCTATTAAAATTGAAACTTATGACTTGCCCTGCTCCAGACAGTCATAGGGGTCATAAGAAGGAAACAGAGATCACATGCTAATTATTCATGCTACTGATAAGAGAGGCTGTGTTTCAAGATCTCCTCATGATACATGCTTATATAATCTCAATGACGTTGTTTGTTGAAGTTGGTGATAGCTGTCCTGGTTACTTTAAACTATTAATATTTGTTTTTACCATGGTGTCACTGCCAGTGCTGATCCATGTGACAGAGCTGCTGTCCGATCTGCAGATAAAGCTCTAGATCCCAATCAGATGATAAGAATCACTTCAGGTCTTGAATAATACATTGCTGCCCAGTTCCTCATTCTAGTTCACGGTCAAGACGGGAAGTCCTGAGACGGCTCACCGATGCTTTCAGAGAAAATGAAAAGACAGGATCTGATTCACGTGACTGACGCGCCTTTATTGACATTTCACAAAGTCAAATGACTGCAAGCCTTGACAGTCATGCCTTTCCAATATCCTTGGCACCAAAGGCAGCAGAAACCATGGTTTTGCATACTGATATCACCTTTGTATTGGGTAAAGTTTGCCTAGTTAACTTGAAGTTGTTATTAAATTAGCACAAAAGACTGTTATGCTCTTATTCTTGCATTTGAATCCAGCTGTGATGCAGTCAAAAACATTTTCATGGAAGAGTTTCAAAAGTAAACTGTCTAGTTATTGTATTTAGAGCTGGGTATACACTATCCAATTCCATTATTCTTACATGCTGCATTAAATCGAACTACATGTCATTAATTAGCCCTTTTTTCAGAACCTCTTGACCAGTCTCTATGTGGGTATTTACTTTGAAAGCCAATGCAGAAAAGTTTGGATAAAGTTTGATTCAAATGAGATGCCCCAGTTCTTAAAAGGTTCTGCTTATAAGCAGGTTAGACTATTTGTGCACCGTCTAACCTGCTTATGTGCTACACTCTGGACATCACTTAAATACCATATAGAAATGCAGTATTTTCAACATCATTAAAAATAAATAAGCAAAAACAGTCAACTAATTTTGCTCTGTTTTTAAAACTTCTCTCAACAACATTTGAGACAATCCTGGTGGGAATGATGACAGAAAACCAGCAGCAAACAGAGCCAGGGAGACACTTCCTGGTTTTCACCAGACTTGCGGTGGAACAATGGAGGGGATGTGCTGTGATTAGCACCGCAGGGCCAGCCCTCCTGTTACAATAGCAACCCCGTAAATACAGAGAGAACAGGGGCCATTCCCACCGCAGGCTAATTCGGAAGCACTTACACAAGTCCACATTACAACCAACACGTTTTGGCGGGGCTGCTGCTGCAAATTTGTGCAACCCAGCTGAATTAAGAGTGATGAAAGAAAGCCAGAAGTGTGTCAGAGCCGGCAAAACACTGACAAACCAAAAGAGCTTCATGTTCACAGCGTATAAACTCAGCATGCGACACTGAGCTGCAGGTGAAAATAAAAACACCTACATTTGATTCAACAGAACTATTTCAGACACATCCTTAGTTTTTTATGTCCTGAATAAAATACATACCATATAGCTTTCTCCTCTCCTTAGTTTCCATAATGACTGACATGCCATCAGCAGAGATGTCTGTGTCCTTTTGATGGTCAGTACTGTGAGGGTCAGTGCTGTAGCAGACTGCTGTAAGAGCGTCACAATTATGGTGCTTTTAGCAGCTAGTTTCCCACACATGTAAGCTGCAGTAGTGGCTGGTAGGTGTTTGGTAATTGTTTTTCCCCCTCGGCATTACTCCTACTCACAGTTCTCAAGCATGCCGAAACACACAGGACACACACACAAGGTACAAACACACACACACTCTGACAGCCTTTTGACAGTTCCTGCCTCTTGACAGATGACAGTAGTGGGATGGAAATAGACCACATTCCTTCTACTGCAACCGCCCAGTCTGGTCCAACCAGCTCTCCATACACCTCCTCTGGTTTCATCCCTTCATTTTATTCATGTCTGTTTTCTTTCACTTGTGCTACAGCTCTCACTTTCTTTTTTTCTTCAAACACAGAGCTCTATTTACTCCTTTCCAAATTTTCCCAGGTCCCTCAGCTCTAACATCTGACCTCCTAATAAAGTTATAAAGCAGCCAAAAGGCCTGTCTTTGCTCCATTAAAGCTCCTGGATATTTTTGACAATGATGCTGAGATTTTTGACCTGCATGTCACATGATCAGCAGCATCAGCAGAGTGCACTCATTTAAAACACAGTCCTCTCTGCTAAAGAGCATCAGCTACAACTTTTATGAGGCTCAAGAGCAGCTACTCCAGTTGGTAGTGATTAGGTCACCATCCACTTCACTGACTATCTTAAACAAAAACACTATTCTGAGGTTTCATCATCATTCCTCATTATTGCAACAATTAGATTTCCATCTATCTTAAGGCCAAAAGTAGTGACTAAGCAATGTCCACTATTATGTGCATCAAACTGCATTATGCTGGACTAAAAGCAAAAGATAAAGAAGACTTATTTGCTTTGCTTTTCTGCTTCAGTAACAAATGAACACAGATCTGCCAAAATCTTCTCATCTTTTTTCGTTGCTATTTTCTTTCCTATTTCTTCACATTAATAAAAACTGACAAGATCAGGCTAGCTTCCCATTTTCCTCATGGTGCTGCGTTTACTTATATTGATTTCACACACATAAAGAATTGTGATTTACGTTTTTACTTCGTAAGTAAAACAGCAGTTCACGATGGAATTTCACGATCAGCCAAACAAAGCTACAGCATGTTTCAATACACTCCGAGTGGAAACTTTTGAGGAGGACCACCTTAATCTTTTCATTTCTTAAAAAAAGATCTTTCTATAATTTTTACAGAGGTCAACTGATGTTTTTTACAGTAATATTCATTAAGAGTGGTTTTAAAATGGGGACTAAGATCATTGAAGAGTTGACAGCCACTTTCACATGAGGCTGTGGACTTTACAAAGCAGTGTTGAGCTAAATGTTAATGTCAGCAAGCTAACAAGCTCACAATAATCATGCTAACATGTTGATGTTTAATGTTATCAAGTTAAATTTGCAAATGATCAGTAATCTAACCCTGCTGATCATACATGAACGTCATTTTGCAAGTCGATCCAGTAGTTGTTTAAATGTGTCACTCAAAACCACAATGACCTCAAGGAGGCGCTAGAGGAAAAAGTCAGATGAACATTATTGAATTTTCCTCCATAAAACATGTCTACAAAATTTGTGATAGGACTTTGAGCACTACGAATATGATATTTTACATAAGTGGGGTATGTGAAAATTTTGACCTGCTGGTGGTTCTAATGGAAAAGTCACAGAAACACAACAGTCATTAGGCTTTATCCTTAAGCACAATGGATACTTGTACCTGATCTCATGTCAGTCTGTCCATTTGCTGCTGGAATATATCAGCTAGGACCAAAATGTTGGACAACCAACCCAACATCCAGCCCGGCTAAAATAAGAGAGTTAAACGTTTCAACATTTGCTGAAACGAAGACAACAACCTCCCACGTGCACCTCAGAAAGGACTAAAGCTGCAAAGTCTTTGTAAACACATCTGATGTTAAAACCATACTTTTGTCCTTGGATGAAACACTTGATGAAACATCTGATATAAAACACCTGAGATTCATGTTTGTATTGAAGTAACTCATAAAATATGTGAACTTTAGTCACACAGTGTCCCAGAAAAGCTCGTCAAAAGCGGAAAAAGGGGTCTCTTTCCACTGTTTGTTCGCCTCACCAAATTACTGAATGTTTTCAAAGTCTGCAGTAGTCACTTGTTGTTAGCTCTCATCTCAGAAGAGACGTTCACAACATTCCCTTTATGAAAATTAGATTACAACAAAAAATCAGAGGTTACATCAAACACAACAAGGCCGTTTGATTCTTCAAAGCCTCTAAGACCCTATAACACAATCCCTTGAAGCAAGACAGTCTCTTCACAGAACCCACTAGTCTCAATCACTTACTCATGAACAAGTGCTGCCTTTGCCAAAATTCACTCTGAAAGAAATCCTTCCTCTTCCCTTTGGATTTGAAAAACAGCCCCTGATTGGTTTATATTTGGGCCATCATAAAGTGTGTCATGATCCTCACACAAATTAGTTGAGTGGTTTTGGCAGCAGGATCCCTTGTTCTTTATCATTGCTCAATTACAAGCGTGATTGTGAGCACAGAGGTTCCTTCATTATGGTTGTTGAGCTTACCTCAAGCGTCACTTCCTCCACAGTAAACCACTGGATTACTCTTACTTAATGCATATTTTTACTCAAACTAATTTCTTACACGGTTTTGCATGTTGCATCTGATAAGCAATCAGCCCATCTGTCCGTTGCAGAAACTGAGACATTTTCTTATCACCCAGTCTACATCCTGCTCAGACCTTTGCTTTTTCCCCAGAGAGCAAAGACATTTGAAAGTCTGGCATTTAACCAAGCTGCAGATTGACAGTAATAGTGAACCTTAGATCAACCTTATCAATGTTTTGTTTTGTCTCTCAATCTTGTTGTACGTAATGCTCTTTTTAATCTCACTCTTGGTCTAGACAAGAGCTTTCCTAATTGACCATAGACTCAGCTGTTACACAATACTACACCCACTGAGGAGGCAAAACTAAGCCTGTTGAGATGACATCCATGTTCACCGTGTACCGGGCATGCACGACTGCTCACAGGACAGCCTAGATAAAGCGGTTTGCAACACTATCATATTCATCTTAGAACCCTGATAGTAGATAATGAGCCAGACAGCATTACAATTAACGAAGTCAGCAGTTAAATACGTCATTTCTAAACTGGGGTTAGAACCAATCCAATGGGTTACAGGATGCATCTAAGTGGATGAAAGGTAATAACTAAATAGTACAAGTAAGAGGAATATTATACTAATATTAAATTTTTTTTTGTTGTTTTTGTTTTGTAAAATGGATCAACAGTCTTGTTAAAATACAAGTTTCTGCTTACAGTTATAATCAGAGCTGTGAGAGGTGGTCTTAAATATTTAACTGGATTGATTTGAAGAATGGTAAGAGGAGTGATGGCACAGCAAAAAAGTCACTCAAAAAGAGTGCTGAGATGTAGTTTAATGCATTTCACAAAATGACCAAAAAACAAAATTGACTAGCAAACACATTTGAGCCATCAAAAGTGGTAAATTATCATAAATTCTCTGTTACCTACATGGTATGGATGTTGTGTTTATAAATGTCTTGGTGTTTTGAAGGCCAGAAGAATTTTCCAATGTGTGAGAACATGTAATTGGGCGTGGGAGATGCTGAAGCAACGATGCAAAACACTATGTAAGATATCTTTCATGCTGTTATGCTAAGTGTTAAAATATTTTCCATTCATTTTGAAACTGTGGTGTTGTGCCACAGTCGAGCTCATTCCTGGGAAACAGTGGAGTCCTCCAGAAACTCCGAGCAAAGCCTGTGTGAGGAGCCTCAAACAGGAAATAACTGCAGTGTCTCACCAGCCTGCTGTCTGGTATGGAGACCCCGGGCAGACAAATGCATAACAATGAGACAAAAGACTACAGAGGCAGCGGTACAGGCTGTTTTTATTTTGAGTTAAGGCCTAAGATCTGGACAAAAGTAAAGCACAGACACTGGACATGACAAACAAAGAGAGTAGGAATGAGGTAAAAAGAAGAGACAGTCAAGCTGCCAAGCAGGATTCCACTTCTGATTTTACTTCCAAAACA
>JAPZDZ010000009.1:11094280-11118105 GCA_029783805.1 Acanthurus tennentii | reverse complement strand
AAAAACCATCATTGTGAAGCTGCCATTCTGTGCTATAATTGTAATGGCATTTCTCATTATTTTCAGAATTTTTACAAACCAAACAATTAATCTATTAAATGAAAAAAAAGTTCAGCAGAAAAATCCATAAAGTAAAGATTAGCTGGGTTTTCATACTGAGCTGCAATTCAAACAATTACAACAGCAAAATCCTGCTTTCACATTCATGCAGGAGTACTAATCATCTAACAGTATATTATAAAATAGTACAACCATTAACATTTTATCAGGCATCATTATTTTATATGTGTGTAAATATATATTTGCATCTAGTACTTTTACTTTCAATACTCTCTTAATATGCTTTGATACTTTGATTAAAGTAATAATTTACATGAAGAATCTTGTCTTGCAGCAGTTTTTTTTACTGTGTTTGTTACTTTTACAAAAGTAAATGCTCTGAATACTTCCTCCACCACTGAATACCAGTATCAACTACTTTCAGATGTTTATATAATTCCTCACAGAAGACTATTTATTTGCTGTCATACACAGTGAGCTGGAAGACACATGAGCTCAGATTCTCCAGATTTTCTCCAGCAGCTCTCCATCTTTCATGTTGTGATCAGAAGACCTTCATAGCAACACATTTTTAAGGAAAGATAGAAAAGTTTGTAGAGAATCTTGGATGCGACAGATGCCTCTAACATATGACCAGAAATGATTCAGCAAATTAAATGGCTCATTGCAAATGGCTTCAAATCTCACATAAAAGTCTGATTTCAAATCGAACTATGAGAATTTGTGGACAAGACTCTTACATAAGCAGGCAGAGCTATCAGGTTTGAAAATAGTGGGATGAATCACATAAACACATACACACACACACACACACACACTCACACACACAAACACACACAGAGCTCTGCAGAGCTTGTTTCTACAACACACATGGTTTCAATTATAGCATTCCTGCGCCCGCAGAGAAGGAGGGGGTCTCACTTCCCGTGTGCATTACTCCAATGGTCAAGCATGAACAGATGTTTTAATGTATTTAGTCATTTGTTTATTCACAGGTGACTCTTTTGGACAAATGTTTCATTCTCAATCCTCTTTTCTAAACAAAGCGACAGTCCAGACATAACACAGTTTTCTTGGCCTAAATTTCCAAAAGTTCTGAGATTAAGGCTATAACTTTACAATATATCTGTTTTGTTTAAGTATAAGAATAAGCAAATAATCAACCTCCTATTCATAAATAATCAGATTGATTTAATTTATTAATGTTACTGAAAACATTTGTGTCATCACTAACACGGTGCCACTTTTGCTTTATTGGGTCAATATATTGAAAGCATATTAAACAGAAACAGAAAATAGTCATATTTTGTCCACCTCAAAATTGCTCCATCATCTTCCAAGAGAGCAAAGAGAGGGATAAAATGAAGCTGAGAGGCTCAAATTAGTCATTTCCCACAAATTCAGATCAGCAGGGTCAAACAGTTACACAATCTACTGAACTCCCTTGATCCGGCTAGTTCCAGTGTGGTGCAGGAAGATGAGAGCGAAAGAATTTGAAGAACTAACACAAGATTCAGAAGTCACACCTGGATAAACTCCTCTGAGGTGGGGAGCAAGTGTGGGTGAATCAGCTACCCAGGAATGGCTAGGTTTTTGGGTGCACTCATCCAGACAGTGTTTGTTTTTTTCTGCACCCTGGCATGAAGTGTAAGTTGTGTGGACCTAACCATGTGTTTTTAGAGGAATATCCAAAGATGACAACTACAGTTGAATGGAAAAACCAAAAGAGAAAGTCTGTGAAGAGATATACGTATTGTATTTCTTGGTAAGTTTCTATCTGATGAAGAGAAAAATGACTCACTCAGTCACTCACTCAGTTCCACCAGTTGTGAGGTTTTTCTTACTAGTTGGATTGATGCAAAGTAGCAATCACACAGAGCAAGCCCTGCTTTGAATATTCCTCTTTGCTACAAGTGAAAAATAGGTCATATGCATAATGTTGGGAATAGCTTTTGGAGTATGTCTAGACAAATACGGTGTTACTGTCCATTTACAGTATGTCAGTGCTGGACCTGGTCAAGCAGAGCGACCTCATGAAAGTCAGAGTAAGTTCCATTTAAAGCAATTAGATTCCTGAGTCCATCTGTCTGCCACAAAAACACACTCGCTACACTCTATTCCACATAAATGCTAATAAAAGTCATGCTAATGTGTTTATGAGTCATAAGAGAAACCTCTCAGTGTGGCCCAGATACCCTCAGTGATGAGAGGAAATGTGATCCCGCAGCATTTACAGCATTTACAGCTTTAAAATCAACTAAACATCAATTTGGCTCAGCCGTTTTAGAGTGTGTTAAACTGGAATGGACTTTGATATCCAAACCACAAAACGTCACAAGCCACAAAGTCATCACAAAGTCTGTGGCTTGAAGTGAGCATGTACGGGGTTTTTCGGGCTGTCTGACCCATATCCTCAGGGGGACGCATGTCTGGCCGATTAGGCCGACCATCATGGGAAACGTCTGTGGTTCTCCTGACCGACTTCACGTGACCTGATTGAGCAGTCATACCACTTCATATGCTCCAGTCACCGCAGCAATGCCTGAAGGGGGATCACCTCCTCCCATTAAAACTGTTGACCCCCCCCGATGCACAATTACGTACACACAGACACACAAGACCACGTTTCTCTACTTTCTCTCTACTTCCTCCTACCCAAAGTCAGTCCCTTCATAATGTGATCAAGTGGAATCACGTTCCATGGCATTAACTCCAATATATATTGGAATCCTGCTTTTTTTCTGTATATTTGAAAGTGGTTTAAGGAGCCATTCAGGAGCAACTCTTGTTTAAAGTTGAGAAGGAAATGTGGTTGACACCGTATTATTGGACCTCGTTGAGATTATTAAATTTAGGCATCAAAGTAATGTAGTTAATGTGAGCTCCCTTCTGTGAGGAATGCAATGGTGATTTGGAGGCGAGTGCTGCTTGAGTCCACACTGAATTATCAACTATTGGATGAATTGATATGAAATTTAGTGCAGACACTTATGGTCCCCAGAGGATCAGTCATTAGTACTATGATGATCATGTGACTTTTCCTCTGGTTTCACATCAGATCAAAGTTTAATTTGCCTAATTCATTGGTTTTTAACTAAATAATTTGCAAATATCACCATACTAACAACCAAAACTAATGCATACTAATACTCAGGTGAAAATGACAGCATACTTGAGCCAGAAGTCAGAAAATCAAGACATGGCTTACCAACTACTAGCTCAAGCCAGGTTAGCCGTTGTTAGCAGTACCATTTTATGACAATATGCAGTCTTTGCACTTACAAACACTGTGGCAGGATGTCCACAGATGACTGTCAAAACAATAACTTGTGTCCTGATTTACCGAGACACAAATAAGTCAGAAATGCTAATAAACAGTCTACTAATACAATTTAATTATTGTTAATGCTTGGAGCTGCCATCTTTGATTTTTAGATGAATGTTGGTGAGGTTTTCATGACTTTTTGAGTCAGAAGTCCAACAATAGGGTGTCATTTGAAATTCCCAACTGTGAAGTTGAAAATTCTATCTTCCTGGCAAATTAGCATGTTAGTTTTTTCCCTGTGAGCATGTTAGTGTTAGTATTAAGAACAGCCAGACAGAGCCACTGGCATGCTTGTAGACTTTATTGTAAAGTCTTGTTAAGTTGAAAGAAGGATGTTGCAGTAAATTTCACCACACACATACTTATATTTAGCAATTTTTTCCCCCTTCTGTGGGGAAATTATGCTGATCGGAGGTGATTTTTTTCCACAGATGCTTGGGAGTTTCCCCTCCATCTTCCTCTATATATTTACACCCCAAAGCAAGGTCTATAGTAACCTTAACCAGGGCATGTGACAAGGTTTCACACCACCTTCCTGTTGTGGAAGGTGAGGGGGTTAATCTTTGGGTGATGGCCTGCGTGTGACAGAGGTCACAGGAAGCAGGGGGCAGCAGGATTTCCTCCTTCCTTCCTGTTGGTTTAATATCCACCTCCCCATCTCGACCACCTCTTTCCTGTCACAATCTGACTGAAGGGCAAGGTTGAGTTGATTTTTCTCGATCCAAGGACATGTATGAGTAGAGTCTTTATTTGGACTCTGGGCACAAAGGCAGCAGTGTTTACCCGAGAATCTGCGCATTAAGCTATGTGTGTGTGTGTGTCTGCGTGTGTGTCCTCACATTTAAAGTACAATCCTCCTCTACCTGCTGTGGTTACATAACAAGCTGTAAAAGGTTATTCCCCCTAAGAATCACACTACGGAGTCTAAAGTTCATTCTCAAGCTTTACAAATAGTTTTACAAATAGTTTTACATCACAAATGCGCAATGTTGAAATGAAAGAACACATGAGCATCAGTTACCCAAGATATTGCTTAAGCGATTATCAATAGAGATATTGTGTGATTAGGATATTACAGTGTAGCAGCACATAAGAGGGTAACACAGGGATGCAACAAGCTGGATCAAACTATGACATGAGATAAAAGCATGAAAATCGCCACTATGATCCTTTAATACCTCTGTATAGTACATAAAAATAAGCTGTTTATTCAAATGCAGCTGACAGATCATATGGAAAATTGTAACCTGTCATTATATTTATTATACTGATGGTGCTGGAAAAAAATTATGCAAAATCAAGAAAAATACTTGAAGTACTTATTACCGCCTAGCAAAAACCTGGTATTAATAAGTGTTAATCAATGTAAGATATAATGCAAATGAGTCAAATGAAACAATTATTTTTTACCTATTTTTGATGCTGTGCTTGATAAAAAAAAAAAAAAAAACTGCCCCTCTCATAAAAAAATATATGGGAAATTTTATAATAAAAAGAACAACTTAATGAAAACAGAGAAAAAAAATTGTCACACTAACACCTCCTAAGAGGTGCACATTTGAATGTGCATTTGCTTTTATGACCCATTTAACTCCCCCAATATGTCTAGAGCAAACATAGCACACACAAATCTCCCTGCTCTCCACATTTCTCTGTCTCTCTCCCTGTGCTTCCTCCTCCTCTCCTCCCCCACTCACTCACTCACTCACACTCCTTTGATTCAGTTTTGAGGTCAGCTTCATCACAGCACCTGATCTCATCCCTTTTAACGCTTTGCATACGCTTCTCGTCCCAGTCAACAGCATTTACATAGAAGGCACAACTAGGGTCTATTTGAATAACCACAAAGAGGATGTTAAACACTGTAAAGCTCAACCAAAACCTCAAACTGAGGGTGAAAGGATTCAGCATAAATCACAGTTTAAAGACTAATGCATCAGAGCTGAAATCATGTGGATTAATGTTTGATTACATTTAGCGTTAGTAATCCATTTTCTATGGATGGATGTGGTATATTGATGTGTGGCAGTCGTACTGACGGGCTTCTATCACGCTGGAAATGAAGGATTTTTTTTGTTACAGCGGGGATTTAATACATTAGGAGTAATGTGTATTCTTTGTAAAATTTGTTTTTGTTTTTTTTTTTGAAGTGAAGAAAATTTTGTATTGTGCAAGAGTAGAATCCAAAAAAGAAATAACATTTAGTTGCTCTAATTAGAATTTTTTTTCCTGTTTGGTTGCAAAATGCAACGTTGATGGCAGAAAAACAGTTTGGGTTTAAAAAAAAAAAAAGTGTAACAGAGCCATGACCTAAATGTCCAAATACGTAACGTGGATAATTGCATTGTGATTGGTTCAAGTTCACAGGAAAAATAGAGGGAAAAGTCTGATTTTGGACACAAATCAAAATTACTCTTGGCAAAATTAAATAACATTGTGGATTTGTTAGTTAAGAAATCTGTGAGTGACAATACTGCCTCTTTACCATCAAATTGAGTTCAGGAATTTTTGACTAAAACTAGTTTCTTTTTTTATTTGTATTCTGTGCGAGTTTGGTTTTATAGTCCCAGAAACTCTGGGATATCTTATATGTTCACTGGGCAAAGTTGTAATTTCAAATTTTTAGAAATTTTACATTTGACTCTTAAGCTAAAATGAGATCAGTGTTTCTCTCATATTTAAAAACAACAGAAATTTAGCTGCAGTCAGTTAGCTTAGCTTAGCATGAAGACTGGAAAAAAGAGAGAAACAACTGACTTGATTCTCTCAAAAGGTAATAAAACTGGCACCCATAAGCTCACTAATTAGCACATCTATAGATGTTAAATTTGTACAAAAAAAATCCCATAACATGTCCAGTACATAACTTGTGTTAAACAAATGTTGAACAAACATTTATACACTGTAGTTTCTGTTCAGGTTTACTCTGGACTGACCAGGCTGACTGTTTTCAATCTTCATGTAAGACCAAACTGACTGGCTGCTGCCTTCGGCTTTATTTTGCCACACAGACAGGAGGCTGTTAGCGATATTCTTATCGAATCTCGGAGACTGCACAAATTTTCCCAAAATATCAGAATTCTCCATTAAGGCAGAAGAGAAAAACATTCATGAAAATCCTAAAACATTGCTGCATGGACGCCAAAAACTAAAGTAGCTCTCCATAATAAACATTAGTTCAGTGCTTAGTCTAAGTAAATTGACTCATAGTCACATTTCTTTAAACTGTGACTAAATCAGAGCTTAAAACATTTATGTTCACTGCAGTCTTTCAATAGATTAGAAAGAGACCTTTCTTTTAATCTGCTTCCTTTTAATTTAACTGTCTTTTAAAACAATGATAACTTTCTCTTGATGTATTGTTTTATTTTTATTTTATTTATTTTACTCGGTTGATGGAAAATAAGATGCATCTTCTCTAAACCTCATATAGATTTCTAAACATTAAACTGAGAGGAACTCATCTGTAAACTGGCCTATGATTAAACCTTGATAGCTTTACACCACTAAACCTAAAGTTTTTAATAGCAAGGAACAAAATTCAAAGACACAAACTCTCAAGATCTCACAGAAATATATTTTTTTAAAGTTTATGAATAATGTGCAAGGAAATGGGTCGTACATTAAATGTGCTGCATTGCAGCTTTAATTGAATCCCTGCCATTTTCATTCTCAGCATTATCACTCTTTCACACTCAGTCAAATAAAACACATGTGAACTGCTGCAGATGCCAAAGGCTAAAACTCTATAATCTTTATTCCACAACCCCTTTTTTTTCTGAGGGTACAAATGGTGGTTGGCAAAAACAGAGTAAAGATAACCCGACTTATCCTTCATCTATAGATCTCTCTCTCTCTCTTTCTGCCAGTCCTCTATGATAACCCTATTAAAATATTTTCCTCTGGCAAATCCCTGAGAAATAAATCCTCTTTTTCCAGAAAGCGGGTGGGGGGTGTCTGTCACATGGAGGAATACAGTTGCCTTGGCAACCCCTGATGGTTTTACACTGCAGCCTGGCATCAGAGAGACTGGTTACGATAAGTTTGCTGGAGACATTTCGCACTGGGCAATGGAGTCAGCAGTTTGAAAAATCAACTAACGAGAAGCACACGGTCAGGAGAGACGCCAAATGGGTCTGCTGGCTAAGATTTATTCATCACAAATGGTCACTCTGTCTTCACATACAGATAAGAATCACTGATGAGTATTTAAATGATGTTGATGTACATCCAATAGAGCAAGCCAACATTTCCTCTCCAGAAGCTGACTTACTGTGTAAATGAACCAGTATGTAAAAACAGCAGAAATAGCATACAGACACAGAGAGAGGTATATTTGTTATTATATTACAGCTTTGTTACATGTGTAAGGCTCCCCTGTATCAGCCAGTATCCATTCAAAGGAGGCTAATGGCTCAGGATGTCTGCTTACAACACATAAAGGCAGTGAATTCAGTACTGTAATAGGCTGCTTCCCCCGTGTGGATACACCTGGTACTACAGCACAGTCATGATGAACCAGCATAGGCAGCAGGCCTGAAATAAACAAACAAACCTGGATTTTTGGGGGTTGAATTTTTTTGGGAAAACTTATAATGGCTGCTTTAATATGACTGGATTGTCCTAAATATAACCTTAGCATTTTTGATATTTGTTGTATGTTTCGTGGCCATGTTTAATTTACCCCATAGGGCACCAAGCCCCCAAATTAGGTGGCCAAAGCACATTTTGTTGCCCCACATGTAAATTTATATATAAACATTATGGAAAAGGCTATGTAAAAGAACTTAATACAGTCTTCCTTTATTGTGACAGCTTAAAATTTTATGTATTTAAAATGCCCAAATAATAGGAAAACATAATCCTTTATTTGAATTGAAAACTTAAGCTCTTTGTAATTTATATGATATATGTGTGCTAAAATGTCAGACCTTGACTATACCGGCTTGTTTCTGCACAAGTTTGTCACTAGAAAGTTGTTTTCACATTCATCTTATGAAAGAGAAGATGTTTGTTCACTCCCCTAAAGTCAGATATTCAAACATACTCCAGGAAAATTAAATAAGGTACATCACAAATTCAAAAGCCAATAATGTGAAAAAACCTGAAACCTCTAGTGCAGAGAGGGCTTTTCAATACAAAGTGAGTTTGCATTAGCACAACTAACACTGTCAGCCCTTCCAGTTACAAGCTGACAAGCTGAAAAACAATTAAAAATATAAAGATGCTAACTATGCCCACCTTTCTGATACATCAACAAAAAGTTGGCCATCTTACTGCTCTTCCACTGGCCCTTTTTGTGAGGGGAAACCATGTTAAACTAAATCTTACACTGATCACAGCAGAGTACTGAATGTATCTTGAAAGAATTTAAATGATAAAATGTAATGCATTATACAATTCACTTCCTGAAGTACTTAAAAAATCTAGAAAATGAATGAAAGGGTGTTAGAATGACAAAAAAGGCTCAGGATGGTGATTTCATTAGTTTATTACTGCCCAAATTTAATCTTCCATACCCTCAATTCTGTAACTTCAAAACCCCACAAACACATTTTTCACAGAAATAAAAACTTTGTGACAAATGCAGGGGAAAATGTATTTAGCATGTAATGTTGTTTTTTTTTAACCAATGACGCCTTTCCAAAGGGCCACTGATATGCACAAACACAAAAATGAGGGAAGATGAAGTGCGTGTACAAACACAAGATTGACATGCAGTGATTCCCTTTGAGATTGCACTTAATAACAGACTGTATAATTTCCAATAGAACAGCTGTGGTAGTTGAAATGATATCCAACAACAAACCTTTGCTGAAAGACCCTGTACCACTTATACAGCTAAGCTCAACCTCAAATTAAGTGTCTAAGCCACAAAGGGCAAAACCATGCTTGTCTGTGTCATGCTGTGCACATATTACTTTTTAAATTAAAATGAGATGTTTACACTGAACGTCTAATAAACACACATGTCAGACAATAAAGAGTGGCTACAGAGTTCCACAGTAACAATCATCTGTTTTTACTCCAAAGTCCTTGATTTCCAGAGAGAAAAAGGCAGTATTAGGATTCATCCTTCATGCGACACAATCTTCAGGAACCTGACAAGCAGCTCCTCAATCTCGGGTGGCAACTTAAAAGGGTGACTGTGAAGCATGTTCTCCCCCCCCGTTCACTATCGTACATCACGGCTCATCCTTGTCCTTTTCCCTGCAAAGGCACTGCGCTCATGCGACAAGGGCTGAACGCAACAACCAGCCGTATCACTTCGTTGCATCCTCACACCAGTTTGCAGATTATGTGTCCTCCTCCTCGACCTCGCTGTGCAGTGACGGACAGGTTGTTTTTTAAGAGGGCTGTAACATGGTAATGGACATGGATCTTTTGGTCCAAATGCAGACATTGAAGATTCAGTGGATTTCAATGTGGACCTGTAAGGACACGAGGAGGGTGTCAGGCAACACGATACATGCTAAATGATCAGACATCTGTCTTGGCAATGATGGCATTAAAATTAGGTCATTGATCTTTAAATCTTCAGCAAGCACTGAGTTGCTAGTTTATTAGCTATTCAGTATATATTGTAAATCTGTTGAATTGTAATCATTAGTTGATCAATGGAAAATTAATTGGCCACAATTGACAATTTTATTTGACTGGATGTGAACGGTGGGATTGGCTGAATGAACAACTGAAGATTAGGAGCTGAAAAAAGGGGAACAGCCACCTGAATTCTAAAAAGAAGCAAATGAAAGTTTCAGCTAAGGATAGACATTTTTAAACAATTTTCTAACCAATAATTTACAAATTTTAGGCTGATTATTGTTACAATATTAAGATAGTTAATTGTGGCCTTTAATGCTTTATAAAGGCTTTAAAAATTGTGGGCAACCAAATATTATGTCTCCTTTATCTTGTGTGAATGTGGCAGTCTAAATGTAAAACGACTGTTAGTTAAACGTAGTGCTTAACAGCTTAACAAACTGGCACCAAATCATACAGCTGAATCAAGAACTCACTGGACCAGTTTGAACAAAAGCTAAACTGTATGGCCTTTGTGAGAGTAACATTTCTAATCTTTACCTTGGTGTACTTAATAAACTAGCAACGAGTTTAAAACCCATCGACTTAGAAAGAACAAATATTCAAGAAACACATCCCAGACAGCAAATATTCGTATTACCATGACATCAGACAGCAACATGTTTGTAACTAACGGCATAAATGTTCTTTCTCATCAGCTATTGGCTTGTTTATACTAGCAAACTGGCGAACGAGCAACTTAACTGGTAACGTTAACCAACAGTTACCTTATTTTCATTAATAATTACCACACAATTACCTGTAGTCTGACATTAAACATCATCGAAGCGACGAGGTAGATATACGGGAATCTGATTCGTAGTCGCCATGCGAGATCGAAAAATATTAACAAAGTCCTCGTCAAGCCTTTGGAAAACACTCCGTAAGTCCGACCAGCGGAGCCCGAAAATCGGAGCACCAAGTATGACAGACCCGCCATATGGGCGACGTGGGCCCCGGCGGTTTCTACGGTAACTGTGTCAGACAGTGAGGCGAACAAACGAGAAAAATGTTGGCTGATACATGACAGGCATATTTCTTTCACCGACTGACAACGAGCTCCATTTCTACATCGGCTGGTTGTATTGGCAGATCTGACGTTACTCCACCCCGACTGGCTTTCTACCGATTCCTGTTATGGTCAAGAGGACTCATAACTGTGTGACACGTACGGAAGTTTAAAGTGCAAGGGATTTTGTGACCTGTAATAGGGCTCTCAGGCAGATTTATGATTCGTATCTTTCATACTGTAACCATGAGCTATGCAACTCAAAAATAAGCACAAAAAATGATCATACCAAAGATATAACCAGAAGTAATTAAAAACACTGTTGAACTAGTTGTGCTTAAATTAAATTGTAGTGTAATAGTTAAAAAATAAAGAAACTGATAACCGCGTACATAGGCGCTCTTTTAAATGATGTTTAATTTTATCAATAATTAATAGTTTGGTGATTTTTTCTTTTTTTCGTTAAACGAGCATAATAAAAGATAAATATATTTTTAGGTAGCTCTAATAATGATCGCTCTTTTAGACTGAGGTCAATTTAATTCTCCACAAAAACAGTGTCCAAAACGTTTTACGGAGGCTAATTTGCATTTTGTCTAAAATATTTTTTTATATACTTAATGTAGAACTTCTAGAACTAGTGCAATAGAACTAGTGCAATACATATAATGCCAAATTGCTTTGAAATAAGCTTTTACTGTGCCCCTGCAAAATCTGAGACGATGTACTTCGAGGCGCCGTACACAGCCTGTAAGACATAGCTCAGGGCATAAATCCCTTTTCACTCCAGTAGTAGCCGAATTTGCCGATGAAATGACGCAATTTCCTTTATCAGTGTCACACTCTGAATTGTCCGTCTTACCAGGCATTTCATTTACCTTTCTGAAGTAATGAAGTTAAAATTTTATTTCCTATATTAAGTCGTTGTTATATATTATTTGATTACACATTTTGACTTTGACAAGCCGTTAGATTGCTTGTTGCGTTTTAAATAGGTAGTCAGAGTCTCTGTGGGCGTAACATCCCAGTGCACCGGATGCACCATCTGGTGGTGGTGGCTAACTTCATTTTTTTTCCTCAGGGGTGGTGGCCGCTGTTTTGCTTCATAGCTTCCAGATCAGCCCACGAAAGCATGGGAATGTTGCGAGGGAATTTCTGAGGAAACTTGTGTTAAAGTGCTAGATAAGTTACTGTAAGTTTCCCACAAACTGTTCCACATCCGAGGAGCCCCGTTGTACATTCAAAGGCCATTAGCGAAACGCTGTTTGGACATTTCACCAGCGAGCAATTCCGGACAAAGGAAAAGAGACTTGTGAGCTAACGTTAGCTGGCTCCCGGGCTAACTTAGCATTCCTCTAGCTGCGGCGCAATGCAGGCCATAAAGTGTGTCGTTGTCGGAGACGGGTAAGTTAACTTAATCGAACTGACTGTTAACCTATTATGTGTCTCTCATTTAATATTTAACCAACACGTCGACGTTCAACGTTAATTGAAAACTCAGCTGTCATCGCACTGGCTAACGTTAAAGCCATTTGTTCAGATTTTTTCCTGACGGGTAGAGTTAGCCACCAAGATTTAAGTTCAACTACCTGTTTACCGGTATGTTTAACTGGTAATTTTAAGTTAATAATAAACTCTGCCCATACAATTTCTTCGCCATTACCCACATATTGTGTTTCTGATACGGCAAGCCATTGCCGTAACGTTAAATAATAACAAATCAGCTGCAATGTAAATGATTGGCTAATCTATGACTTAACGTTGAATGATCCCGGTAACATTGTTTTCCTTACTCTTGGATGAGTCAGACTTAATTGAGTAGCTTACATATTTCTCTTAACCAGTGTTTAAAATTTGAGTTTTGCAAGAGTTACATATTAATTGGGTAATTTAAGTACATAAGCACTTTGTTTGTGTCCGTCGTTTAAAGGGTGTTAGTGGATGTGTAATGCATTGTCATGTTACACATATGGCGAAATTTCAGATTTTTTTTTTACTTTAAAAGGGTTTGTTTGCAACAGCCAAACATTAGTTTAAGTGACTTTCATATGTGTGGCATCAATATGTGGGAGGAAATACACTTTAAAACACACTCCTCTTGTTCAGGGTGTGGTGGATACCACAACAGCAGTGTCATTCTTGACCCTATGACTGTATTTAATCTATTACCTCGGATTTTGAAGTTGGAAGGTACAGGGTAGAAAGGGTTGCTCATACCAAATCTACACATTAAATCTTCATATTTGGGTAGTAGACCTCATCTGCAGTTCTTGCATGCATGTGTACAGGAAGAAAATTTAAGCCTGTTCTTTCAAAATAAAGGAAGAGCAGGATGTATTTAACTATCTGTTTTGACTGAGAGCCTTGAAAAGAGCTGAGACAATTTATCAGTGAGTAGAAAGAAAATAACTTAAATTCTGTTATTAATCAAAATCTTATTAATGGTAAAAATATTTTTTACAAGAAAAGTGGCAAAAGCTTACTTTTTCTGGCTTTTAAAAGATGAATACCAGTTGGCCTCTTGTGTTTTTATAATGATAACAAAGCATCTAAAAATAAGAAAACATCTTTGGATTATGGACCATTAGTTGGACGGAAAGTGGGATATCATTATGCCACCTTACAATGGGCATTTTTTACTATTGTTTGACAATTTGTTGGTCAAGTGCTAAATTGATAAAATTATGATTTTTTTAGACTCAAGCAAAGTGGTACAAAGGGGGAAGCCATATCATCAAATCCCAAGACTGGCTGTTTGCGTGCCCCTTTTTAGACAGGGTGAAATATAAACAACAAACAAGTCATTTTTCCTCTCCTCCTCCCTTCCAGAGCTGTGGGTAAGACCTGCCTGCTCATCAGTTACACCACCAATGCCTTTCCTGGAGAGTACATCCCTACAGTGTAAGTATCTGAAACTGCAGACCTTATTCATTTATTTATGGAGGAGTGGAAGTCTATGTGCTGCAGCAGCCCATCATTTATCTCTACCCTCGTTTCCTGTACAGTCATTACATCGTTAGGGTTGGATCTTTCACTACAGTTTGTTTTTATGGTTGAAAATTGGATTTCTTGAAGCACAGACTGGAGCCACTGCTTTAGACTGCAGTCTTAAAAAATGATTCAGGGAATATGATAATGCAGAAGTTAAGAGGAAGACCAGCCATTATCTGATTTGAGACCAGATATGTGAACTATGTTGTTTTGTATCACTGTCAGTGTTGTGTGAACTGTTTTCAGAAGGCTGTTGGTGAGCAAATTTTGGTTCAGAACCGCCAGATCCAATGAGCAAAAAGTCACTTTCAAGACTGACCTGAAAGCGAAAGCACATAGCAGATTAATTAAGAGCTTGTTTTCCAGTTTAAGCTTCCTTTTTTAAACACATTTTATTAAAATATTTGACTGTTTTAACCTTGTCACTGATTAAATTCATGCTCACGTCAACACCTCTGTCAGGTTTGACAACTACTCTGCCAATGTTATGGTGGATGGAAAGCCGGTGAACCTGGGCCTCTGGGATACAGCGGGACAAGAAGACTACGACAGACTCCGCCCACTTTCATACCCACAGACGGTATAGTCAAAAAAAAAACAGACAATGCTTTCTTATCTATCATGCACTGTAATTCTTCTTTTGATGGCAGTGCCCTTACGTAATCAATCTGGAAGTTTTGGGTACGAAGAATGAAGGAGGAAGTTAGTGGGAAAAAAACCACCAAACTCTTTTGATTGACATGAATACAAGAGTTTCTACTGTTCTTAGAAGGAAGTGATATTTATGGGCTCTGATTACAATTTCTCTCTTTCTCTCCAGGATGTGTTTCTCATCTGCTTTTCACTTGTGAGTCCTGCCTCCTTTGAAAACGTCCGTGCCAAGGTGAGTAGATGTTTATGACAAAAAAAGCAACATAATAAACACAAACCTAACTGTTTACCAGTTACTTTAATCACTGTGCTTATTATTAAAATTATTTCAGTGATACTGGAAAGCATTTATACAGTTTGTCCTCAATAAGTTCAAAAATAATTTTTAACTTAAAGGAGGGGTTGAAATTTGGGAAATTCTCAGGAGCTTATTGTTTGCAATAAATTATTTTCATTCCTGACACTTACTGGTTCAGTGTCGACAGTATTTATCTAATTACCTCTTGGTTCCACCTGGTACGGCTCTTTGACGTGCTGTTTTGTCCCGTCATCCTCATGGCTTCTTGCCCCACTGAGAGGGTTTCCAAGTGCCTGTTGATTAGCCCAGACTTTGCAGATTTAGTCTTTTAGAGTTTTTGTGCTTGTACAATTAAGTGGGCTATGCAGCTAAGTGGTTTCCTTTTTGTCAGGTTAGTGGGTGTGACATGATCAGTAGCTTTATGGAGTGTTTATATTTAAAATTAACCAGATTTTATGAGTTGTTTCTGAGTCTGACTTACTGTTAAGCTTGATGTGCTCTGTGCAACCTGACGCGGCTTCTCTCTATAAAAGACTGACTGTGTATTCTCCGAAGCATAGCAGAGAGTCACTCCTGTGACGCATCTGAAACGAACCTCTGCCCATCCAGTGGAATCACAAGTACTGTCATACGTGGCCACAATTCGTCACAGCGTAGCCATGCTTGGTAGAATCTTTGGGTTAGGCCACTTTAAGACTGACAGATGTCCATTGTAAAAAAACAAAACAAAAAAACAATAACACCCCCCCTCATTCATTTGAAAGAAGTGTCCATTTGAATTAAATTATAGATAAAATGTTTCAGACTCATCAAAATGCCTTTTTTATGTTGTGGGATTATGTGCTGTTTTTGTTTTTAGCCAATCAATATATTTTATATACTCCTTTTAGACCAGAATGTACCTGTGCCTTATTTAGTAGGGCATTTACAATAATCTCCACCCTAATTTTTAACTTTTATTTTTTGTAATAATCAAATACCTATAAGAGGATCACCAATCAGTAACCAGCTTTCCGATACTACACGGGTTTTTGCTTCTGGAATCTATATTTAACTAGATGGCACTCAGCTTGTGATAAACACCAAAAAAAAAAAATAGCTATTGTAGGCCAGAAAAATGGCTCTGATGTAAATGATAACGTTGCTTGTTGGTCATTCTAGAAAGTGCAGGCTTAAGACAAAACATCAGGTTTTAAAAGCCTCTACTCACTTCTAAACTTTGTGTTCTCTGTGCAGTGGTACCCTGAGGTGAGACACCATTGTCCCAACACTCCCATCATCCTTGTGGGTACCAAACTGGATCTGAGAGATGACAAGGACACTATGGAGAAGCTTAAGGAGAAGAAACTCTCTCCAATTACGTATCCCCAAGGACTGGCGATGGCCAAAGAGATTGGTAACTACACCTGTCTACTTTACTGAGATGTCCCCAGATTTTTGTTTCTTGTTTTTTTTTTTTCGCTGAAGAATTAAAAATATCAAATATTTTGGTTTCCTTAGGTTCTGTCAAGTACCTGGAGTGCTCAGCCCTGACTCAGCGTGGCCTTAAAACTGTGTTCGACGAGGCCATAAGGGCTGTCCTCTGCCCTCCACCAGTCAAGAAGAAGGGGAAGAGGTGCTCCCTCCTCTAAGACTTCTTCACTGGATTGGTTACAGGGGAACATGACCGCAAGTGGTGAGGGTGGCTAAAGATCACAGGAGAAACACACCAGTATACACACAGAAACAATGTACTTCAGATTCTTTCCTTCCATGCGTGTAGCTACAGCAGTTATACCAACTGTTTCCATGAAAAAAAAAAAAGATATATAGGTCAGATTTAGGGGAAGGGGGTTGAAAGATCATAGACCTTAGCTCTTTCCCAACAATGTATACTGTATTGACAAGTGACATGAAATTCTCGAGGCCTTCTACAATGGATTGGATGTTTTGTAAAATGGACCGTGGAATGTTTTCAATTTGTTCTTCCACTGGTTGTCCACCTTTTTTGTTTACAGTCTTGATTGTTTGTTTTGAGTGGTAGAAATATTGCCAAATACATCCTTCAGATGTGCTGTATTTTAGCAGAAAACCTTTGTTCTCTTGTCTAAAACCTTTAAAACTTTGAAACACAGCTGACAGTTTGCTGTTGTGTGCCACTGTTTGTTCAGCTCCATGAATGGCGTTTTATCAGTTTTCAGTTGTAATTTGCGAAGGCATTCGTGTGCCATCGCCCTTTTAACAAGGACTTTGAAGTAACTTTCTGTTAAGTTCCTTTTGCCTCTAATTAGTTAGTTGTTTTTCAGTCATGTTAACTCGTTTATTCTAATGGGTTGAATTTTGCCTGAAACATACTGAAAATACAAACTTCTGACACCAACAGTGCTATTACTCCCTTTGAAATCAAATGATCCAGTATTTTATGTGTTTGGCTCCAATTGGACCGGTCAAGTTTATGGTATTTTTCTTTCCTCTGCAATATTTCCCCCAGAAGTGTCTCAACTGTGTAGCTGCCCAGGAGTGCAAAGCTGAAAACTTTATTAGATATCAGATTAGAACTGTTTAGGTGTTTTGGTGGCGGGGAACAAGAGCACCTTTAATGCTCTGTGGGCATTTATCAGAAACCTTTTGTGCAGCACATTGATTTTTAATAGCATCACTACTGGCTAAGCAATGTCACTAAGAAGAGCATTAATGCCTGCTAATAACAGTAACAAAGCTACTGTCGGTTATGGTGTAGTATACAGTGTACTCATCTTTTTGTTATAATCATGTGATTTGACTATTTTGTATCTTTCTTCACAGAAGTTACACTTCACTCACTGTATTGTTAAACTAACACTATGAATATCCTTTGTTTATTACCTCTACAGTTAACGCTACCTTAATCTCCCTACAAGCCTAGCTTTTTGTAATTAATGCTGATAGCATGTATGTGCAACATATACTGAAAACTAAGATTAGAATTGCTACAGTTATATTTTTGCCTATTTACAAAATGTATTTGAACTACTAGATCAGGGGTTAAGTACATGTTGCTCATCTGTATTGTATTCAGACATCAAGCTGTGCTTAAATTCAAGCCAATGTTGTGACTCTTTAGTTTTATGGATAAAAGCTATTGTCACTTTTTGAAAAGCCAATAAATTCAAGTAAAACAGACTATTTTCCGCCTCTTTGCTGCCCGTAGATGCATAAAAATGAGAAAGTAGTATTTTTACATGTCTGTTTTGTTGAAGTGTGTAACAGTGCTATGGGTGTACAGAGGAAATGGTGATTCAGAGTTCAAAATGAAGGTTTATACAGTTATCACCACTCTGTGCCAATATGAGTAAAAAAGCTTATTGCTGCTGTTCCAAAGGCCACATCATCTCTGTGTATCAAATACCATCTGTATGACAAAAAGTAGGATACAGTTCTAATTTTATTTGTTTAACATGAACACCTTGTCTATTTACCACCTTGTCCTAAACTTTATTATTACGCTTGAATACGATTTTCTTAAGAAAGACCCTTTGGTATGAACCATTATATGAGTGTAAGATAATGATTATACAAGGATACAAGGAAGTTTATTGGTCATTATACAATAAATTGTATAATGAAATAATAAATTAGTAAATTTAGTTGTATAATGATCTCATAATGACATTATGAGATCATGATTGCAGATTAGTTGCTTTGGATACTGTTGAAAAGGCAAAAATCAATGCAATATTCTAAATACTCTATTGACGCAGTTCTTGAGCTATGACATCTATGCCTGCTTTGTTTCATCCACAAATTAAGCCCTGGTGATGTTTCAACATAAATGAACTAAGACTTGTCCACTAAGTGCTGAATCATTGGAGACTGGAAAAAAATCTAAATTTGAGACTTAAAAGCTTAGAATCACTTCATTTGGTGCATTAAGACCATTTTAGTAAACAGCATTAGTCCATCCAGCCATCAGCAACCTTCATTTCTGAAAGTCTTTTGCACTAAATGGGACATTTCCAAAAGACTTGGTGTTGATCATTTCTTACTGTTATAAACATGGATTTGAGTTGCAGTCAAGCTTAAATTTTTACCTAAAAAAGAGGACAGTATAGCTTTGGGCAACATCACACAGGAGATGGTTGTATTGTAGTGTGTTCATGGTGTGCATATAAATTATAAATCATATAAGGCCAAGAGGATTGTTTTTTTTGGTTTTTTTTTATTAAATGATAAATTAAAACCCTTGAAGGCCATGTCAACACAACTGAAATTTAAACCCATCAGGTTTCTCAATACATTTGGCACAAATCTAAATCTGAGACCTTCAATTAATCCCCAAACACACATTTTTTTACAGTCTTTGTACATCTTAAGCACCTCTTCAGTCACTCATAGGCTTTGACCAATCACAGATCAGTCAGTCTTAAAGTTGCGGTTCAGGAATCAACAAATCGTAACAATGTCCCTGAAGTTGTGGGTATGCTGTGGAGAAAACAAAAGTGTTATTCAGTAAATAAAAATGTAACAAACTGGTCAGATACATTGGTGGAAAGAATGAAAATTTTTGCCCTGAGCTGAAATTTTAAGCAATTATAGACAAGTTTTACATGATCATTTTCTGATTAAGGGGATCAAGCTGTTTGGTTTCTTAAGATATAAGAGAACCACAGGTACATATTATATCATCTGACAGCCAGAATCTAACCCACAAGTAACATAAAAACCCCAATTACTTGACTGAGAGGATCATAATTGAGAGAGCAGCTGCATAAGGCACTTATCCTTTTCAATAACAGATGGGTAAACAGTTGACTTATTGCAAAACTTTAATTAAAAGTCAACACTTTAGATCTAACAATATGCCACTTGTAAACAGCAAAATATTACCTCTCCACCAGCTCTGCACCAGCAATGTCATGGATGTGGTATTTCATGTGGAATTTTACATGGGATGATGTTCGTCGCTCTTCTAGCTCTGCCTTCAACACTTCACTATATTTGGACTTCTTCACCATATTGAGGACTGCTTTACGACCTAACAGTAAAAAGATAAGATGATTAGAAATAGTCTATTCTAATTAGCAAGGCTGTCAAAATCCTGCTAAATGCAAAATGTACATCATTGGACACACGCACTTGATTTTAAACACCCACCTTGTATGAAGTATTTTGTGAATTTGCCAGAGTTGGGAATGGAAAGCCACCAGCTGCCTGCGTCCCTCACAGTCAGGACCCCAGACTTAACCAGCTGCCTACATAATGTGAATAAAAAGTATTTTTTAAAAAAGCAAAAGCCTGAGGTCTCTCAAGTATTTACACACAATGTAAGAGAAAATAACTCTCCACATACAAATAAGAAAAACATATTTTTCAATTTAATGTAATAATGCCACACTGATTTAAACTAAAATAGTGACTTTGAGTGCTACACTTCTAAGCAGACAGGAGGTTCATTGTTTTAGTTTCATGCAAACAATCTTATCTATGGTTAGGTGTGACATCTTGCAAAGAATGATTCATTCGGAAGAAAACTTGTTTCCGTATTTCACAACACAGGAATACAAAAACATTGAAATCATACGTTATCTCTGAATCTGTGAAGAGGAATTCCCGGAGCATCCTGTCTTTGCTGAAGCTCAGATCAGTGCAAGACGACACCACTTTTTCCAAGAACTTTTCCACGGTTGCTCGTGTCTCTCTACCCTCCTCTCCTGCTAACACTTTGGCCTTGTAATCTGAAGCAAAAATAAGGCCAAAAGCTTCTGCATCGAACCCAAGCTGGAACATGAGCAGTTCTCCTTGTTCCCGCAGTTTATTCTGTGGACCACAATGAGGGCAGTGAGTTTTACTTTTACATGTAAACAGTTTATGTGCAGTTTTTTTGACACTAAACGGCCATCTTACCAGCTCCTTGTCCACTAGAGTCTTGTCACTGTGTATGCTGTAGAGTTGGTGCTTGAGAACAATTTGAGGCAAGGTGTCATTGAAGAGTTTTCTGGGGAACAGTGTCCTGAGGTATTCAAGAGAGGATTTGATGTCGGTTGGTCCTTTAAGATTATGAAAAAAATGACATGTAACTTTTACATATTTTCACAAGAATTTTAAACAAAATTGTTAATAGTTAGGTTTTTTTTTCCAATCACACCTACCATCTCCATCCAGGACAGCTCCAAACTTTTCTGTGCCATTTCTACTTCTTTTCTTCGCCTTGAAAGTGTCTGAAATCAAAGCCCTTTTCCTGTTCATAGCTGGAGAATATTAGAGAGAAAGCATGACTTGCAAGATTAACTTATCTACCCGGGCAGCTCCTGTGCCCTGCATGACGATTTTAATTTGAACAATGATTCACACCACGATCACTGCGAACTGTAGCTGAATTAAACGATTAACTTTAGGTTGCTTATGAAAACCGGTTAGTTCCCCTTTTGTGAGACACAGACTAGTATCTTAAACAAACTTAGCTCCAACCGCTGAAGAAAATTAAATCACCGAACTTAAAATGTAAACTCAAATACAGTCCTGAGAAAGAAATTTTCCAGGCTGTTATTCTGACTTGAAGGCACATTTTGATGACACATACAGTTTGACACGACTCACCGGTTTAACAGCTGGGTTCGTCTCTGTCCGTTACCTAAGCTAATGCAGTTAGTTAGCTAATGCTACTTTGTGTGCACAATGAACGCACAAATATCAAATATGTGACCAGCCACAGCAGTTGAAACACTTACCTGATAGCTGATAATACCAATAATATTGTTTTAATTTTCACATCGCCTAAGTCCCATTCAACACTTAGCAGCGTTTGCTGCTTATAAGAGCAACTTTTTTTCTTTCTTTTTTTTAATTCTGTTGACGGCTGTTATCAGGAAGTGCCTCGGCTCCCATCAAGCGGATTGGATGACACATTGCACACGGAAGTAGCGTCAGCATAGCTTGTGATGCTAGTTAGCTGGCGAACTCATAGGCAAACTGGAAAAACAGATGCTTTTAAAAAATGTATTCTTTTTGTCATACACTACTTTTTGCCTTTTTGTGTTAATTAGAATAGGCACTGCGTCGATATTATTGTGACGACCAAGGCATTGACAAAAAGCTCGTGTTAGTTTGTGTTGTTATGTATGCTGACTGAGGTAACGTAATGCTTTCTTTTATAAAGCCATGATTCAGTTTGACAGTGACTTTATGTAATAACGGCAATACAACAAACACATTAAATGGGTGATTTTTTTTAGTAACAAACAATAGCCACGCACGTTAGGGTAATCATGCATACATCTGATAAATATATATTCACAAGTACACAATAATATAAGAAGTTCATAGATAACGAGTTGATGCATGACAGTAAACCGCAAAACCGCTTTACAGTGAAGACTATAACCATATATTTTCTCTATAATAAAAACAAATAGTAGCTATAAAGAGTTTGAAACAAATTAGATGAGCAGATAAGAAAGTTGTGATAAATAAAAGAAAAAAATGTAAATAAGAAATTAATTGATATTGGTGGTGGATGAAGTGCGTCTTTGTGTGTGCATGTAATAGCTTTAGCAGCAGGGTTTGGGTTAGTCGACTAAAATTCAGATCTCATTTTTAACCCACATTTGAAGTAAGGCTATCAACAAGTAATATCTAATCATCAGTGTCATTAGTTTTGTTGTCACTGTTGTCCCCACTAGGTAGCAATGGACCGTCACAGATACCACAACCCAACCTCCAGCTATCAAAACCACAGATCAGCATGCAAAAGAGAGAGGGAAGATGGCAGAAGAAATTACAGTGAGAATGAGCACTCCCGACCAAAGTACTACCACCAGCATCAATCTGGGCCAGTCTCTGGACAAAACCCACTCAGCTCTCCAAGTTTAAGCACCAGAAGGGAGTTATATGAAAGAAACTTTCCTGTGTACAAACAACCTGTGGAAATAGGATGTTTCTCCCTTGACTCTGAGCGTAAATTCTTCAGTGACGGCAGGCAGATGAGGTACTATGTGGAACCTGGCAGATGTCCTAACTTTGACCTGAGGGATGGATACAAAGACCGCTTCATAAAGAGGGATGAGCATGTGAAGGAGAAACTGGACCATATGCTACGCTGGATCCTGGCCAACAGATCAAAGGTCAGCTCAAAGGTGACCACAGCCTCATCATGGTAGGTGTCAGTGGAATCTGTCATTACTAATCCAAACATCTGTAACCACAGCTGTGTTATCCTGTTGGAAAGATTTTCTTTGATCAACCTCTGCTCTTTCCAGTGCTTTAGATGTTGACTTTGTAACATGGCGGGGTCATCTGACTAAGCTGCTGACCACTCCCTATGAAGCACGGGAGGGCTGGTTGCTGGCGGTCACCAGGTTCAGGGACACGCTTTACATCAGTGAAGTGGAAACAGAAGCTGCTCGTAGGGAGCGAGACAATCGCACTGAGAGGCATGAAGAGATGATGTACATGGGATACAAGTTTGAGCAATACATATGTTCAGGTAGGTAGATTAATCTAATGGATAATTATAGTTGCTGCGGTTTACTTTGTTTTTTTAAAAAACCTTAATTACTGATTTATTTCTGTATTTATTACTGGCCTTGCATTAGTTCAGATTTTTTTTTTTTTTAATTTCTGTAGAGAATGTCCACAGTTTACCCGACCCAAGCGGAGTGGTTAACACTAATGAGGCCTTCTGCACTGTGGTGCAGACTCGGCTGGCAGATCACAGACTCCTGTTCTCTGGTGAGGTGGACTGCCGGGATAAAGATCCCAATGCTCCACCTCCTCCTGGATGTTATGTTGAGCTGAAAACCTCTGCAGAAATCTGCACCCCCAAACAGCGCAGCAACTTCCACAGGTAGATACACAAACAGTAAAACACGATACAATGAATGCATTCTTGTTATGATGTTTCTCATACCCTGTTCACTCTGAACAAAAAAAATCACAAACACCCACAGACTTCT
>JAPZDZ010000009.1:11046004-11078217 GCA_029783805.1 Acanthurus tennentii | reverse complement strand
CACGCAGGTCCACAGGTGACAAACGCTCACACCTGCACATTCTCATCAACATATGTTGTTGTTACTGTGGATAGAGTGTTTATGCTAAGTGTTTTTAATTTTTTGCTTTAAGTGTTTTTAGTTGTATAATTGAAAAATGTTTGTACCATGTTGACATTTGTTTTCAGATATGTTTGATCCAATTGTCTTTGAAAAAAAATTCACATTTCCGCTGATATTCCATTCAAATATTTCAAATGATCTTTTGGACTTATGGATGAACAAAACAGGACATTTGAAAATGTCAGATCTGAGAAATTGGGATAAGCTTATTTTTTGGATTTTTCACTCTGACATTTTATGGACAAAAAAAGTCGATTCGTTAATGTGGAAACTGATCAGCAGATTATTGGATGAGGAAAAGAATCGTCAGTTGCAGCCCCACACACTGCTACGTTGTATCCATCCAAAGGCCAGCATGCCTCGTCTCACTCGTTCTGTTCCCTTTTCTCCTGTTGCCATGGCAACAGGGACAGCTGAAGTGATAGTGACAGTTGGTGGGGAGGATGACAAGGTGGTGCTGCGCAGCGTCGAGAGCTTCGATCCTGTGACGAATCAGTGGAAGAATCTGGCCTGCCTGCCCTTCGCTGTGAGCAAACACGGGCTGGTCGTGTCGGGTGAGGAAACGCTGTTCAGATAAAAACTGACTGTGTAGTAACACCCGTACTGTGTCCTTCCTGAAATGAGCAACAGCTAAGCTTAAATATGTTTCACATCACAAGTGACATGTTTCTTGTCGCCCTCTCCATCTCTGCAGACTCCACACTGTATTTAGCAGGAGGAGAGTTTCCTGATGGTTCAGCCAGCAGGGAGATGTGGCGCTACGATCCCTGCTTTGACTCCTGGATCGAGATGGCGCCCATGAATGTAGCTCGCTCTGAGTTAGGTGAGGCAGTGTTAGTATGACATAATAATCACAGAGGATATTGGGGACCTGTTGTACAAGAAAATGGTTAAGTTTGCTGATACGTTATAACACGTTATGTGTTCTTGTTAGTTCTTGTGTTGACAGTTGTAAAACTAGTTGTAAAAAATTGTACTCGTCCATGACCTGATTAACCTTCAACACTCTCGTCTCAGGCCTGGTGATGCTGGATGGCTTTGTGTATGCGGTGGGTGGGTGGGAGGGACGCTCTCGTCTGGACTCGGTGGAGTGCTACAACCCTCACACCAACTCCTGGCAGTTCACAGAGTCTGTCAAGATGGCCGTCACAAGTCCTGCTGTGGTGGCCCTGGACGGACTGCTCTATGTCACTGGTAGGAAACATAGGCACACTGGTTGTTCTTGAGGTTTGTGCTTTTCACTGAGAATCTTTAGTGTACTATTTTATACCTTGTGTCTTGTGTACCCACCCTGTGCCCTGGTAGGCGGTGCAGTTCTAGAGGATGGGGATGGCACAGACCTCGCTCAGGTCTACAACCCTAAAACCTCAGTATGGACCGAGGTAGCCCCCATGCAGATCGCTCGCTCTGGTTCAGCTGCTTGCACACTCAAGGGAAAGCTTTATGTTATAGGTTTGTTATATACTTCACTACATTGCGCCTAGGACACAACACCGGAACACAGCAACCTCTGTGATGAATTCAGCTGAGGAATTTCCACTGACTGTTAAATCTCATGTATGTTGTCACAGGTGGATGGCACGCCTCCACAGAGAACACAGATAAGGTGGAGTGTTACAATCCCAAAACCAACCAGTGGACCATGTGTGCCCCCATGAAAGAACGACGCTACCGGCCTGGTGCTGCTGTGGTAGATGGAAAGATCTACGTCTTGGGAGGAGAAGAAGGCTGGGACAGGTGAGGAATAAAATCTGGGAAAATCCAGAAATGCTGCTTGTGATTTTACTTCTCCAGGAGCGGAAGAACCATTTTAGGAACCTGCTTGCATTTCAAAAGAAGGAATAGTCTGAATATCTACAGTTTTTATTATTTTTTTGTATCCTTAAAACATCAGAGTCAAACAAAGAATTTTATGTGGTATTAGTTAACTCTATCCAATATTTATTGTGCTCAGACGCAATCAAATGTGCAAAAGAGGCTTTCGGTCCTGAGTTGAGGTCTTGGGCATTAAAAACAGCATGACAGACATTTTTACACCTTTCACAAGTGACCAGATTTTGAAATTCAAAAACATTTAATACTTGTGACCTCTTGCTTGCAGATACCATGACACTATCGAGAGGTACTGTGACGAGACTGACATCTGGGAGATTGTCGGGGAGATGCCAACCAGTCGCAGCTGGCTCAGCTGTGTGTCTCTCCACCTGAGGAAGGACATTTACACAAGCAGCTGTCCTGGAGCGCCAAATGACAACTGAGCGAGGGTGTTGAGGGAAGGGAATCTTGTGGTTATTGTTTGCACCCTCACTGGGGGGCAGTACACTACAAAGCTCAGAGCGGTGAACTGAGAATGGATGCCTAGATCTGGCACTGAGCTGTTTGAGCTGTTACTGATGCCAGAAAGTGGACGTATTTTATATGAGTGACTGCTTTTGGAGTGAGTCTCACTCGCCCAAGCGATGGATCAACTGATCAGTGACTCACTGAGCAGGCTAAGCTCACTATCTCTCTGATGTGAACATGTTTTAGGGTACTGTTTTAATGTCTGAGCACCTCAAATCTGTGAAGATTTTCCCAGCCAACATAGTGTATTTTTGTATCATGTGAAGTACTTACTGGGGTGTGACTAGCTGTGAGAAAGATCTTAAAATTATATATATATTTGTCTCTTTCAAAAGATGCTCAATGGGCCAAAGAATTGCTTTGTGAGTATTTGAAAGGTTACCTGTGAAAAAGATGTCTGTACGTGAGCAGTGTTTTGTATTTAAACTTTGCAGTTTCAGAATGACCGTCTTTACTAGCTGGAATATGTTGACTATATTTTTGTAATGTAGTGTTCGTCATGCATTTTAGTACATCTTAAATGTATTTGGGTTCTAATAAAGATGTTTAATTCCACAATGTGAATGCTGGTATTTGATTTTTTTTCCTGTTTCAGAAAATACATAAAAACAACAGAAACACAGAGGTAACCAAAACAAAAAAAAAACATGATAAATATAATGCAACAAACTTTAATACCAGAATGCTTCAAAACTTGGTGTGTACTCACATCTTTTCATTTTTATGTTTATTTGTTTAAACTTAGAAAGTTTTATCTAATACAAAAATGGAAGTCATTTCTGCCAGAGAGGAAAATTAGGTTTATAGAAATAGCTGGGGTCAAAATTATTAAAAGTAAAAGTGGCAGTCACTGCTCTCAGTATCTCAGTCTTCACTTGTGGAACTATACAGATGCATGATTTTATTTAGTAAGTGTAAAGTCTAAAAATTAATTATATTTATCATTAATCATTGTGACCTAAAAATTAATTTTCAAACCAAACAAACACTTCATTTTTATTTTCGGCAGTATTTTGCTTCCATAATTGTCTACATGGTTAAGATAAAACCCTTTTAAATTGCTGTTAATTTGTTTATGAACGACCAACCGAAGGGTGTAGGGTGGTATTTAACTTAAAACCTTCTCCAGTCGTTGAAATTTATCTTGACGCCCTTAATCATCTTTGATTCAGGTCCACGGTGCAGTGGATTGTGGGTAAGACGTCAACTCGCCGCCATATATTCTTTCTGAACCGGGCGGCTGAAGGAGAGAGTCTGGAGTCATGAGAGGAATCCGGTCTCTAAACAATCTCTCTGTGAGTCCTGCGGCTTTCTCGGTTTAATCGGGCTTTGGGACGAACAGGACCTAAACTTTGCTCGCTGAGGTTTTAGATTTGCTTGAAAAGTGAAGCCGCATTTAGCCGTAGTTAGCCTGCCAGCTAGTTAGCCTGCTAGTTAACTAGCTAATGCAGGTATATTTGACATATGGCTCGTTTGCATGTTTTGCAGAAGCTAAGTAACAACTTTCCCGGAATCATTTCTATGTACTGAATAGTAACGTAAAGTACTAGTGCAGTAAAATAGCCTGTCTATTTGGCTTAGCTTTGTCGCTTGTTGTAGCTTCTTGTAGAAATCATCTGGATGCAACCTGAAGGTCATCTCCGAACTTCCATATATATTATTTTGGATTGAGGTGTCTCGGAACCATAACCATCTATAATGTCAGCATCCATTGTTACCATCCAGATATTGTACTCAAACACTGTAACAGTATCTCAGGGACTTTTTGACAGGACATATGCAATGTGCAAAAAGTGCACGGGTCACTTGAGGATACTCTGATCCTCCTACTCTGTGCCCGCTGTTTGACACGCCATACATGGAAGTGGTCCTATAGTGGATTCACATCGAGTTAAGCAAAATCATCATTTGGTTATCTGACAGGAGAAAGCAACAGAAGCTTTTCTTTAATTACTAAGATTATCAAACATATCTGCCTTTACTTTACAGATGTTTATGTATTATAGGTGGAATAGTTTGGGGTTGTTAGGTCACCTTTGGCTTGTGCCACCATCTTTGACACATTAGAAAATGTGTATTACTCAATAACTAAAGCATTTAGAATGAGATTTTATACATACTTGAAACATTAGAGGTCATGTTAATCTTTGTGAGGTTAAGCTGATCTAATGTAATTTCACCCTACTTGCATGTAAACCGAAGGATAAAGTATGTATATCCCTGTCCAAGTGACTATTACCACCTTCACACTGACACCCTGTCAGATCAAGTGAAGGACAGTAGAAGTAGTTCAGCACTTGCTCTTTTTGCCATTAGCAAGAGGAAAAGTCACAGCTGTTAGAAGAAGTCTCTTTTCTTAAACTGCTATCACCACCTGCCACAGAAACGTTGCTATGCTGCCAGGAGAAGTGAGGCTTTGACTGAACCCCTCGCAGGCCGCAGACCGTCTGTAGCTGCCCCCCTCCCTCCTCAAAATGTCCAGGTAGGTGCTTCTCTCATCGACAGGCAATCAGTCAAACTGTAAGACATTTATTAAGTTGACTTTTGGTTTCTACTGTTGCTGCATTTCTGTATAAAGCAGAAGAAATATGGATGTGTCTTCACCGAGTACTTGCAAGTTTAAACTAAGAATTCTCTGCTCCTTCAGGTGTCTAAGCTTCCAAACGGTCTGGTGATAGCATCGCTGGAGAATTACTCCCCCTTGTCCAGCCTTGGTGTGTTTGTGAAAGCTGGGAGTCGCTATGAGACTTTGGAAAACCAAGGCGTCTCTCATGTGCTTCGACTGGCAGCAAACCTGGTAATTTATCAACATGTGATGGTGCTTCAGGGAAAACTGTAAACTATTTCTTTAATAGCTCCATTAGTTTTGTATACGAGTGTCTTCTCTAAGCTGCTCACTGTGACATACTGTAGCAAAGATGCCATCTGCCAAATGAGAACAAGGGACTGTATGTTTTATCCTCTTTAGTTGATATAAACAAATCTTTCCTTTTTCCTTTTCTATTAATTTTCAAAGCTCAATTTCAGCCCTACCCTTCATCTACCCTTCACTGATCTCTTAGTCGTTCACATGCTTCAGGATTTTGTTGACACACCTGTTGTTGTTTTGTAGACTACTAAGGGTGCGTCTGCCTTCAAGATCTGTCGTGGTGTGGAAGCTATGGGGGGCAGCCTGAGGTCAGTGAGGTTACTCTCTACACATGAAGGGCCCAACTGTGTTTTCCTGCTGTAAAGATATATGGATAAGAGCCCACTAAATTGAATTAACTTTGTTGTCATCTGTTTTACCTGCAGTGTGACAACATCAAGAGAGACCATGGTTTATACAGCAGAGTGCTTGAGAGATCACCTGTAAGTGCTGGCGTCTTTACATCATGCCTGTAATGTTGCTTTCGCTCAACCCTTATGAGTGATTTTCATTTTACTTAAAAGCAATATAATGATGATTTTGTGTGTGTGTCCAGAGATTCATTAATGGAGTATCTGGTCAACGTGACTGCAGCTCAGGAGTTTCGACCGTGGGAGGTGGTAGACCTGACATCCAGGGTGAAGACTGACAAGGCTCTCGCTCAGCAGTGTCCTCAGATAGGTCAGTACCAGAAGTATTATCAGGTCTGCGTCCAACTACGTGCATTTTTATTATTTTTATTCTCAAACTAAGATGAAATTATGGGAATGTAAATACACTCAAACTAAGCAACAAGTATGCTCTTACTCATATCCAAATATATAATGACTGTATTAAATGGCATCAGAGATATTAAGTAAAAATGATTAAGCTTTATGCTTCAAGAGAACAAGCAATAATATTAACTGTGAGGTTTATATTCAAGAGATGAGTAGATTACAGGCCCTGGTGAAGGTTTTACACTCTATGATTGTCCATTAAAGTTGTTACTTTATCTCTTGGTACTTGCTCAATATGTGTCAACAACTAATTTTCCCCCATTTTTTTGGCCAGTTTTATTCATTCAATCTTTATCACCTTCCTCTGAAAATACTGGTGAGGGTGGTGTGGGTGGAAGTGAACAGAATTATGGGACATAATTGAAGCTGAAGACGCTCCACCTGTGACATTGTTGGCATTGTTGTGAATTAACAATGTAATGTAAAGTAAAGAGCCAAATTTTTTTAATTCTGTATGTTTTCCATTCTCTCCTGTAGATGTTATTGAAAAATTGCATGAGGCAGCTTATAAAAACGCCCTGTCCAACTCTCTGTACTGCCCCGACTACATGGTTGGTCGCATCTCCCCTAAACAGGTATGGATGTGTTTCTTTTTATTTCTCCTCAGTTTGTATAAAATTAGTTAATTGTATAATCCTGCAGATCATTCTTTGGTAGTTTGCTCATAGCTTTCACACACCTCCCCCTCCTTGTCCTCTCCTCGTAGCTGCACTCATTTGTTGAGGAGAATTTCACCACTGGCAGAATGGCTCTTGTAGGACTAGGTGAGTTTTGTCTCCTCTGGCTTCATCACAGCTGCTCTCCTTTCTCATTGGTTTTTGCTCATGAAGGTTCTATTTTTCCTATGATTCGTGGCATTAGGAAGTCATCATTTATGTAGACAAAATGTGTGTGTGTGCGCTTAGACTCCTCTGAAATATCAGTTTGTGAACTAGTGAGTCCATAAAGAGAGGATAAGCATGTAGTGATGCTATGTGTGGATTTTAAAACGTGATGATGACGCTGACTCTGCGGGTGTCGGCATGCCTGAATGATGACACATCACTCCTATGGAAGTTTCTATCCCTGTAAAGTGCATGATTTTTCTGTACAGTGTTGGCTGTATGCTAATGTCAATATTTTCTGATTTGCGACTCCAGGTGTAAAGCACTCTGTCCTGAGGCAGGTGGGCGAAGGGCTCCTGAGTGTCCGCAGTGGGGCTGGAGCACCTGTGTCTAAGGCCGTTTACCGCGGAGGTAACACTCGTTTAATATGGACACTCCCTTTGTGATTCATTACTGCATTATTGTTGTGATGCTAATGTGTAAGTGTGTGTGTGTGTGTAGGTGAGCTGCGGGTCCATAACAACGACAGCCTGGTCCACTCACTGATTGCCAGCGAGGGCGGTGTGACAGGTAGTGCGGAGGCTAATGCCTTCAGCGTGCTGCAAAGGATCCTGGGAGCTGGGCCACATGTTAAGAGGGGTTCCAACATCACCAGCAAATTGAGCCAGGGTATTGCCAAAGCGACCACACAGCCCTTTGATGTAAGTTTTGAAGAAATAAAAGCATTTATTTGGCATTTTTTTAAAGATAGAATGTGGCATTAGTTATGAAAAGTTTGTCTTCTAATGTCAGAGGACCTCTGGCTGTCTTTCAGGCCTCAGCTTTCAATGCCTCGTACTCCGACTCCGGCCTGTTTGGCGTCTACACCATTGCACAAGCTGACTCTGCAGGAGAGGTGATTGCCAATTTCAGTCCTCCCAAAACAAATTAAACTAAAAATGCCAGAATCGACATTTCACTGAATTTACCCTTGTTTGTGTCCTTTGTGTAGGTGATCAAAGCTGCCATCGCTCAAGTGAGAGCCGTGGCTGAGGGGAATGTGTCTGAGGCCGACGTCACCAGAGCAAAGTGAGTTCACTGAGTAACATTAGATGCCACAGTTGTTATTGGTTCAGTTCCACCTGAGCTGCTGTGCTGACAGGCCTGCATTTCTTATCTGCACAGGAACAAGGTGAAAACAGAGTACCTGATGTCAGTCGAGAGCTCAGAGAGCCTGTTGGAGGAGATCGGTGCTCAGGCACTGGCCACTGCAGCGTACCAGCTCCCAGACACTGTTGTCAAGGCTATAGATGGCATCACCACGGATGATGTGGTCAAGGTGAGCACCTTCACTGTGAGAAAGGCGATACTTTGTCAATATTGAATCATTCCAAGTTTAGATTTTGTTACACCTTCACTTCAGTGGTGCTGTACAATATATTATTAGCTGTACTTTAAGGTGCAGTAATCAGTATTGTATAAATATTGGAGTAAAGGACTTCCTATGTAGAGATTGCTAGGTAACTGTTCAGTTCTTTGCATTTCTCACCTCATGAGTTATATTTCATTTCTTTGGTGGACTCTGACGTCTCTCATTTTTCGTCATCAAGCTTTTAGATAAAAATACTGCACATTACCTGCCTAAGGCAAGATCACAGATGCACAAGTTTAACAACAAGCTGTTGAACATTTTGGAGCATTTCTCAGTCAAAAGCCAGCTATTTCTGACAAGAGCTGGTGGAGACATAAAAAACAGAGTTAAAAGAAGAGTTTATTTTGGACTTAAAACCACTGAATTGCCCGAAACACAACCCCAAAGAGACATTAATGTTGGCCCATGTCTGCTGGATGTATAATTGCTAATTTGTTAATGAAGACAGCTTCACATGATGATAATTTGTCATCATTGTGCTGACAGCCTTTTGTGCTGCCCTCAAGTGGAAAAAAAATCAATTACAGGTTGAAATTGTTAGCATATCAGGCCTTTAATTAACTTTAAACCCAGTCAGTGTGAATCACTTTACCGGACCGTTTTAGAGTCAGTGTGTTCAGAAACATGTAGTTATAGATATTTAAACACTTATCATTCTAAGCTCGTAGATTTATTTATCTATTTGTTTGTTCCAAATTTTATTTTAATGACAATAAAAACCATTGTGTACAGTTTGAGTTGTAGTTTGTCACACTTATAACTTACTAAGCAGAAAAAGACATTTTAATGCAAGGTTTAAATAACCCTTTGTCCTTTTTTTGTAGGCTGCAAAAAAGTTTGTGAATGGTAAGAAGACCATGGCTGCTAGCGGACACCTTAAGAATACACCATTTGTGGATGAAGTATGAAAATAAAGTGTGAGGAGCTACAATTTTAAACAGGGGCGTGCTGTGCCTGGCTGCTTAAAATGGAAAAGAGGACTTCAAGGCCACAGCCTCCTGCTTCAGTTCATTTGATGTCAGCAATCATTTGTAATCTGTCCTGCTTTAAGTGTAAGCGTCACAACGGGGAGCCTGGAAATCAAGATGCAATTATTTGTTTTTTGTCAATTTAACTGTATATCTATGTAAATTAAAGAACTGACCATACCGATGTCTGGTTGTCGCTTGAATTTGTGTCTGGGAATGAATTCGCAGTTACAGGTTTAGTGCTGTGTCAGGAGTGTTGGTGGTTAAAAGGGCTTTTTATGCAGCAGATATTTTTAGCTTTGAGATGTTTTTTCTATTCTGTTCTCTTCATCGACCAACAGGGGGACCTAAAGCACAAACCTGGGATTTAAAGTTACCCTGAATCTAATGATAGAAAGCCTTTGTTTAGGTTCAAGGGATCCTATTTTTGTTTGTGGAATAAGAACTGAGATCATTTACTTACATGAACGTAGCATTAACAGCAAAATATAATCAAAGAGGACAAAAAAGTACTCTTTGCACATTGACTCCTGTTAGTGTGATATGATAATACTGTCAAGTGTCTGATATTAACTTACTCATTTTAGACTATTATTGCCACTTTATCATAGGTTTATCATAGGTGCACAAGATTTTATAAACTGATGATATGTTCTTTATGCCATACTGGTTGTTGGCCCATGAATCTGCAGAGTGATTTTTAACTGCAGCTGAATGAGTAGTAAACAGGGAAGTACAATAATGCCCTCTGAAATGTTGGCGAGTAGAAGTGTAAAATTTGAGGTTAAGTACCTCGACCATTTGCATTATTTATTATAGTAAATATTTTTTTCTTTGAAAAAAATGGTCGAAAAATATCGCAAATTCTTCCATTCTAAAGGCAATACTAATTGAATGTTTAAAGGCTCTTGCTTGGTAAATTTCCAGAATAATTAATTGATTATCCAAAGTGTTAGTAAGTAATTTATTGTCACACAAAGTCCCAGTACGACTAATCACACATTTAATGGAAAGAACAAAGTCTTTAAATTAATTCTGGGAGAGGACACCACCACAACACCCTGCCTTAAGAATAGCTTAAGCATATACCTTCGGTTATACAATACTTTGTATTCCGCACTTCAAAAGTAATAATATTGCATGATGCAGACAATGAGGGGGCACATGTCAATTGTTTCATGAGCGTATTCATTGGAAATTTGAACCACTGAACCATCGGGGTCTTGCGTACGCTCCACTGTTTCTCTGCGGGGCTTTAAAGATGCACCGCCCCCACATCACCGACACTCTTTTACCTGCCACAAACAGGGCGACTCAGGACAACAGGAGCCCCCTTTTTTGTCTAGTATCGCGAGAAGAGATCGACACCCCCTCCTCCTCCGAACGTGAAGAAACCGAGTAGTGTGTGTGTGCACGTTTGTGTGTGTGTATATATATATATGTATCTATGTGTGTGTGCGCGCGACGCTGCGTGGGGGTGTTCGCCTGATGTCATTTGGCAGAAAGGGAGGCTTAGCGGACGGTGGGCACACGGGTGGAAAGTAAAACAATAACGTTACCGTTTTACCGTCCAGATTCGGACTTGCAACGTCCCGTTTGGATTTGAATACGCAGCGTTAAAAGACGAGTCCAGTCTGGTCTGAGGAAGGAGGAAGAGGAGGTGAAGCTGGCTGGCTAACGGACTCAAAGTACCAGATGCTATTCCAGCGGAGAAGGAGAACGGACTCGAATAAGCAAGAGAGTGTGATGGGTTCTCGTTTTCCCGACGGCTAACGTTAGACCTTCGTTAGAAACACGGAAACTGCGAAGTGAGGGCAACTTGCTTTGCTTTTTCTTCACCTCCTGCTGTGTGACATTGTGTTTGAAATGCTAGCACAGTCGCGGTCTCGGCCGTCGAGCAGCCTCTGGGCCGCAGCTCGGCTCACCGAGCCCGAATCTGGGAAGTAGCTAGCTAGCTATCTGCTAGCCGCAGCTGTACCCGATGCTGCTGCTGCGGCTGCTGCTGCTAAACGGATCCGAAAGGCAACACAAGCGGTTCAAGCCCCGGGCGCTGAGTGAGCTATTGTTTTACTGTACTGGACTACAGCGGGCATTTGAGATGTGATGCTTTTGTGTGTCGTATATGAGCCTTTTGTTGCTGGGGGCTCTTGCTTGTTTGACACGAAGGAGCTAACGTTGCTGCAAAATGTACAGCAGAACCACAACAGCAGGCTCCTGTTGAAGGGGGCGAGGTTAGACTAATAACAGCCCACCCTGTGTCTCTCAACACTCGGGGTCACATTTGGACAACGACCACATTTTTCTCCACGTCATTCAGCGCTTCATCAGCTGGCGATATGGATAAACTAACGATCATTTCAGGGTGCCTGTTTCTGGCAGCAGATATCTTTGCAATAGCCAGCATTGCAAACCCAGACTGGATCAACACTGGTGAATCAGCAGGTAAATGAAGCAGGCCATAAATGCCATTCAAAACCACTGTTATGTTTTTATGTGATTTTAGCGAGATCTCGTTTGTCACTATCTTCTCCTCGCTGGAGCATTTGCCATCAGATAATCTCCATAACTAAGATCACTTCCATTGTGTGATGAATTTTATCTGTTGCAACATCTTTTGTCTCCACAGCAGTGTTTTCTGTGTATATTTATGTTGTATTTTATTGACTTCTAGACTAAGATATCACCAGTAAGCACCTTTTTGTAAATGATTGCTCAGCACTGTGGACCACTGCTAGTTTTAGGGCTGTAACGAATGTTTATTTTGATTCCTTTTAATCAATAAATAAATAGTGAAATGTTAGAAAATAGATTTCCTAGATTACAAGTGATGATCAAAAACAGTTAGTATTGACCTTTCTATATAAAAACACAAATATTCAGTAAGTAATATACTGTTTCTTGTATGTATTCCTTGATAATATTGCTGAATTGGTTAGGCAATTAATCAATTGCCATGACATTAATTGTCAACAGTTGTGATGATAAATAATGAATCAATTGAATTCAGTTATTAAGCCATATGCACCACAAATTGGCTTGTGAGGATGTGCTGCTTTTCTTTGTTTTGTCCTTGTAGATTAAATGTGTTTTTGGTTTTGAGGAATTAGTGAAGCGAGTCATGCATTATGTGTCTTACACTCTGCTCTAGGGTAATTTTCAATGGCTTTTTTACTTTTTTGTTTAGGTGACTAATTAGACAAATAGTCTACAGATTAATCATTATGAAAATAATTGTTGGTTACAGTCCTTTTCTGTCAAATGATTCATTGATAAAGCATCTTAAAGTGTTTTGTCCTGTATTTCTCTGGTGACTTGACATTCGAGGTGACCTCCATGAGATCAATCTAATCAGCGATCACTTGAGAAACCAAAGCAGGTGCTCATCTGTGGCGTCCCTGCTGATTTTGAACAGAAGCACGTGCTGTTTGTCCCCTCTTTTATTTATGTCAGTCCTGAAAACATATTCAGGCTATTGATAGACAGCTGCTCCTCTTTGTTCCCTCTGCAGGATGACAGCTTAGTAACTGGGTCAGGGATGGTCTATCATCCACCAATACAAATCCAGGCTGTATTAGCTCAACACAATAGCTTTCTGTAAAAAAATGTCAAGAGGATGCAAATTAATTGATGGCACAGTTTACAGCAAGGTCTTTATGACTGTACTGAGTGCTGATAACTAAGTCAAACAAGTTCAAGACTTTTTGGCTAAAGTTCAAATGTGAAATGAAGTGTGCTACAGCTAAATCGCGCACAAAACTTCCTCCCAAGATCCACAGTTCATTACCTCTATGACAGAAAGCTGAACCATAGCTATATTTAAACTGCAGTGTTGTGAGGGGTGTAGGTGTTGTTATAGAGTGAGTGTCAGAGAGCAACCAAGTTCCCCCTCTTTGTTGATATTCTCACTTTCCCTGACAGCTTCCACTGCTTTCTTCGATGACTGTGATGTGACCTGTCTCAGGTCATTGTACAAGACGTGATATACCACTGAAATACAGCTCCCACAAGCCTTTTTTCCACCCATCATTATGTTGTCCACTTAATAGTTTTAACTTGTGACCTTGGCTCGTCTTTGTATGTACATCTTGTCTGTGTGTGGTCTGTTTTGTCTTAATTTCTCTAAACTTGTAGAGTCAAAACAAGGGAAGAGATTTTGGTGTTTGTAGTGTTCAGATTTCCATTTGTAGACTAAGTTGAATTGATTTATCGTGGTTAAGTAAGCTTTGGTTGCAAACTGTTTGTGTGATGAGCAAAAGGAAGGGGGAATACATTGGCCAAAATGCAATCTTGCTTATCTTGGCTGTAGTTATAAAAAATCGTCTGCATACATATGCAGATGTCTGTCAATGGAGATGAACAGAAATTATGTTTTTTTGTAGAGTTTGAAAGTCAAGTTGGTAATAAGACTGTAAAACAATAGCTGGTGCATGGAAGAGGATGTCTCGGCCCGGATATCCATTACTTGTTATCTGGGTATCTGCTGGCTGCTCCGGAAGCCCTGAAACCCAAGAGGCTAAAACGTCATCAGATGATAGCTGATGGGTTATAACATTGTTTTCCTGACTTTTTAGATGGTCTAGACATTTAAATACTTTTGCAGTCTCTCTCTTTTAAGCTTTGTTATGGTGTTTTTTGTTAATTTGAAAATTGTAAAATTGCTGATTTTAAGGCCTCCATCACAGCTGACTCGCTGCGACATGGGATATCTTGCAGTGCAGTATTCCTAATTGAAGTTAAAACAGAGTTAAACTATTTATCACAAACTCCTGACATTATGTATTTTGGCCCATTACTCAGACTAGTGCATTGTTTGATGTTATCATGAAGTTAGAGCCCCTTACGACTCCCTGCATTGTATTATCTGCAATTAGCTGACCCCTGGCTTTGTTGTTGCTGTATCAGAGAGGCTCAGTGCTTCGTAACCTGTTTCTGTAGGACCTCTGCATTTTGTCTTTGTACTTCAAGCATGGAGAATTGACATGTTCTCCTGGGCAGTTAGCATCTATAAAAGCTGACTTTCCTTGTTGAGTTTGTTTCTTTTTTCCTCCTGTAATGGTCAAGTGATTTAATCAAAGCTTTTGTTGTCTACTAATCAAGAAGAAATAAACAAACTGTAATGCTTGTGAATCATTTAGCATTGATAATTGAAATTAACATCTGGGGAAGAAGTAGCACTAAAAATACGTATCCATGATTGAAGTGTGATATCTTCAGGTGGTAATGGCTGAAGCTGATTTCCTGTGCTGAGCTTTATAACAAAGCCGTTGTTGCTGCAGTGTCAGACACAAACTGTGATTCACGGCAGCTCTGCCCTTCTATAGAGACATGTCACCACAGTGGATGGCCTGAATTACCCCCGAGACACTCACACACACGAATAAGACACACACACACACACACACACACACATCAAAAGTGCTAAATCACGTCCAAGCACAGGCTGTCTTTTCATCTTGGTGCTTGTAGCCAAGACCAGTGATGATTTCCACATAACATCTTTCCCAGTAAGATTTACTGAATTAGACCTTAACAGTGATGTTTTCACAAAATCAGTTTTGGACAGTTGTGGTAAACCTTGCTATCTTTTACTGTTGTGCTCACATCATCAGTCATTTAACCATGCTGATGTCAACAATGTCAGTAAGATTAAATCCAGGTTGAGACCATTCTCTGTTGTGCCTGTAAATGTTAAAACATACTGTTCCAACATTACTCTGCAATTACTTGCAAAGTGTTTTATTGTATACAGTGAGCTATTGAATGAAGCAAGAATACAAGGGTGCTGTTTATGGGGATCACAAGATGGTAGTCATGACAGGAAGACGGCCCACTGTTTCTCAGGATGCAGTTTTTTTGAAAGGAGCTGTATGTAAGATGTTTAGAATTTATGTTTAACCTCTTTAAAAAAATTTAATAAAACTACCAGCAGACTGTCAAGATATTTGCGTTTCACTTCTGTTGTTATTTCATGGAAGACAATGTTTTGGTTTGCAGAGTTATTTCCTGAATAAGCATGCTAACAAGCTAGCCCCAGCCCATCTTGTCTCAAGCTTAATTGCCTTGTTAACACATCGTAAAACACATGTGATTTAAACTCAACAGAAACAAAAGTAAAACACACTAAAACCATCTTGGTATGTCTTGTCACTGTTTCAACACCAACTATGGTATGGTTAAAACAATGAGTTATTCACAAAGTTAGACATCCAGCTGGTGATACCTAACCATCTTCTATCTCCTCCCCCTCTTCTGTCCCCATTTGCCTTGTGTTCATAGTCTTCGGTGTGTGAGTCTCTGTCTAAACTATTGTAATTCACTTTGGTGCTATGATTTCAAGCTGACCTCAGTGGTCTTGGAGGCTGTGTACATTCCCAGTACGGCCATGTTTGCTAGGAGGCTGCTGAGCCTGGTTACATTGCCCAAGGTGTAAACAACCCTCCCAGCTGCTGGGAGCTCCAGGTTCTCTTCATTGCCTGTAGGTGGAGGAATTTCAAGTTCTGCTAAATTTACAACCTCATTTTGAAGTTGGGATGCTGTTTACAACATAAAAAAATCCTTAATATTCAATTGAAAACAGCACAAAAACAATAAATTTAATGTTTAATCATCAACCTCTTTTTTTTTTTTTGGTAAATATATGTCTGCCCTTTATTTGATGCCATCAACCACTTTCAGTCAAGTTGAACAAAGGGAAACAAAAGACTTCTTTAGACTAGGTTTTCTTTTACTTTCCCCAGAGTTGAAGCAGACTGTCCTCAAGAACTTGCTTAGCTAATGACAAAACAGCCCCCTCTTGTGTGTAATTTTTAGCCTGCTAATTATATGATGTGCAATATCACAGGCAGGGTGCATGTACGGTGAGGCAAGCATTTGACTAACAAATCTGAATTTCCATTTACTCTTCAAATCCATAGTCATCAAACTTGCTCTGCATCCGATACATACTGTTTTACTGTTTTGAATTTATTGTTGGACAAGTAATATTGTTGGTCTGTCCCTCTTTTAGCTACAAGCCTTTATTTAGTTTTTTTTACAGAAATGTCGTTAATATTGTTAGAATGAACAATTGAGTAATAAGGCAATGATATTGACAAGCAACAGATTTTCTCTTAAGGTCCATCTTTCTGTAGATCTCGTGTCCACCATGTTTACTGTGTACAGCAGTAACTGTCTATGTCCTTACAATATTGAGTGCTGTAAAAGCCTCTCCCAGCAGTGGCAGGATAAGCAGCTGTCGGCTGCTTTAGCTTGCCTACCTGCCGCCCACCACAGTTCAGAGGCCTGTTTGACTCATCCCTCCAGAGGTTTCAAACGGCAGCACCCCCTATGTTCCACTAATGACAACATCATCATGCTGAAGATGAGCAGACACACACCTCATTTCCTCTCATTTGAGCCGAGACATGGTGAGAGGAGTATTTTGATCATAGTGAGCACAGAGCTGCCTGCAGGGTAACAGGGTATGATGGGGGAGAGAGAGTGAGCAGGCCCTCAAAATGGAGAAATCCTGCGTTTTTTTGTCAATGCAGGTTTCAAAGAAAGTTTTAAAAGCTTGAAAAATTCTAAATTGCAACCATTTTGTTTTAAGGTTAGGATTATGCCAAATATTCAACCTATTTCTTAAAAACTCCTGAATTTTTAACCTAACCATATCATTTGCACAGTGGTTCTTGTAAGCAAAAAAATCTTTTCGTATTTTAAATTAAATTAGCCCATCATCATATATATCTGTTGTCTTGGAGTTTAAAGTAGCATGTGTTATATAGTAACCATCAAAGCATAATTTTGAAGTTTTTGGTAAATAAAAAGTGATAATAGACTGTGGATATTTATAAGGAATTCTCCCACTGCATTTATAGTAAAAGCTTAAATGTTATGATAAAGGCTTTAAGCTTCTGGAAGGTTCTGGTTCAGGACCCTTGTAACTGATTGACAGAGGAATTATTTGTTTTAAATGAAAGATTATCAATTTTGGCTCAAGGAATGGTGACATTTGCTCAGTACAACAGATGAGTTCAAGCCTTGTTTCCTGTTTAGGCTGGTGTTGGAAGAAATTTGCCTTCAGACCCCTTTTCCCAGAAAGATTAAGGAAAAGGGAAATGTTTTGGGAAACTTTTTGGTTAGAAAGATTTTTTTTTCAGAAAGCCCTAAAGGCTGACTTCCTGCATGTGTGTTTCGGATCCAGTGCACTCTTGGGTTAGAGTTCACCTCTGAGCATGGTCAGCCAATTAAAACACTGATGCACTGTGTTTGGAAATGGGAAAAGTCATTTCCATAAAAAAACAAAGTGTAGAAATGAGAAATGAGATGTTTCATAGGGGGTTTGATTTTTAATATTTCTCGTATGGAAGCTGTTGCCAGGCAACCAGCAGAGAGTGTTAATAATTGGTGAGTTTGAGACATGTTGGTAGAGGAATTTTGATGCCATTGTAAAGATATAGACTATTTATTTCCCCACTCTTTTTAAATCCTTATGCTAAGCTATGCTGAGCTAACCGGCTGGCTGTAGCCTTACATTAATGAGACATATATCAGAGTGGTATAGATCTTTCCTTTAACTCTCTGCCAGATAGCAAATACACCTACTTTTTAAATTGTGAAACTATTCTTTGATGCATATTCTTGCATAGCCAGTCCAGGGTTGTGGGAGTGTGTGTTTGCTGTTAAAGTGGAATTGCCTATGTTAGAATAAGAAAATGTATTTTGAACGTGCTGTTGTTGTTTGTTTATCAGACCAGATATGACTAGAATAGTTTCTTTGTGCGCCTGCTTGCTTAGTTGTTTACCTGTATCCGTGTACCATGGCGTGCCTGCCTGCTGTAGTGCAGGAATTCCACATAGAGCTAGTGAAACAGCAGGAGGGCACAGGGTCCAGGGGATATGGTCATAAACTGCTGCCATTAACTTGCAGCTTTTAAACCTTTGCCTCATGTTCTCCTGCTCTGAGCACCAGTCCCTGCTTTCTTTACCTTGCTCACCTTCCCTTCTCTATCTGCTCAAGGTTACTCTGTGATACTGGGCCATATTCAGAAATGGGATATTGAGTAAGTCCATGAGCCATTCAGGTTTCATTTTTGTCATGAGCCATGACCTCTTATTTTTCTTTTAAATGATATTGCATAACTGTTCTGTTACAGTGAGATTTGAATTGCTATAGCAATAAGACAGACAATAAGGTGAAAGTAAAGACAGTCAACATCCTTTTTGCTTGATCCATGTCTGTAACAAAACATGTTTTCCATAATGACAGCATTAGTCTGTGCACTGTATCAGTAGATATAAAGCTCTCACTTCTGCAGTTCCATATATAGCTTACTTTACCATCCGCAGACTCTCAAGGCGTTTCTTCTGAACTACTGGCATTGTTTTTTTGTGGGTTGTTACCGTAAAAGCAGTGCTTAAACTGGTTGTTATAAAGGGGACAGGATTTCCTCCTGACAGCCTGCAAAAACCACCACACCCCCGTTCTTATACAGGCTTTGCTTTTCTGTTTGGATTCAAGGGCTTTTAGACACAATAGAGTTTTTAGCAGTATCATAAATGTATATATTCACTGTGTAAATAGACAAAGGGTAAAACAGATGGGTTATGAAATGTCTGGATTCAGGTGCCAGACGGAGCAAGAAACACACTTGACCTTCTGAAATTCCAGCTTGCATACTTGTCTCATGCACACGTCCGCCCACCTGCTGAGCCATTGTTGAACTTTTATATGATGCCCACACATTTTTCACCCAGGGAATAGATTATTTTGTGGTCAGTGGAATTTTCTTTCTCAGATTATGCCTCCAACATGGAGAATACATGGCATCTTATTATTCTGAGGTGACATTGTACCGTTCAAGTGTCAATGTAGAATTAGCTTAGCTTTTTAGCTGTTACACATATCTATACATTTATTGAAAGATTCCCTGTAGACTTCCTGACCTCTCGTAGTGATAAAAAGCTGTTTTTTCACTATGTTTGGTCCCCATTTTTTCCCCCATGAAAACGCAGTACAAGTCTTGCCATGCTTTCACACTATTCCAATGATCAACATGTGGCGGTAATGAGCCATGTTGCAAAGACAGAGAAGACTGGTAACAAATAAACTTGATGTAAACAACACGTCATATATCATGATAATCTGACAATTACCAGGTAAACTGGGACGTTACCTTACTCAGATTACAGAATGATCTGCTGGGATTGTCTGTTTGTATGTATTGAATTATCCAATCCATCCACAATCCAAAGTATTGTGACACAGCCAATTTGAGCCCACTTAAACAAACCCTACTCTTTTTTCTGAATTCTTTGTACCATCCAAGTGGCCTTGTTGAAATGTAAGATGTAGCTTTGTTTTTCCACACAGCATCCTGTTTTTTGTCTGCATATGGAAAACGTCAAGCATGATGTGTTGAACAGCTTATTTCCTGAAAAGACCCTTATACATCACCCAAGTGTGCACTACTAAAAGCCATCACACTGACACCCCATTTGAAGTCTGCCTTCTTTTTGCCTGAGACCTGCTATCAGCAGAGGCCTGATTGATGCAATGCTGCTCTGCTTACTCAGGTAGAAATTTCTCTTGAGGACGTCCTCTAATTGAATGGCGTCCCTCTAGAGTGGATGCACCACTGGAGCATGTTTCTGCTCTGAGAACCGGCCTTCACTCTGCCTCAAAGTTTAGACATGAATCAATTTATCTCCCTTCTCTGATCAGTGACGGATAGGTACAGCAGAACGTCAAGTCATGTCATGTTTTGTTATAGAATTCTTACATATTCAAAGGTTTTAGCGAAAGACTAGAGACTGAGGAAGAAGATGATGGTCACAGTATGGAAGTATGGAAGGCTTGGGTATGTTTTTGCAGGGATTTTCAGCTTTAAAAGCTGCTGCAAATTTGTCTGTTATCACTGCAACTTCTTACTTTTTTTAAGTAATATACCTGCGTGGGAAAGATTCGGTAATTGGCAGGTTTGATTTAGCCCTCACCCTCTTTCCTCCAAAATGAAAGCATGAAGAAAATGCTGGCCACTTACTGTAATTGGGTCCCAACAGCTCTTCAGCTCTGAATTGTCACAAATTAAAGAAACTGCTCCATCTTTTTGCATTTCTCTTTTTTCACCTGTTCTTTTTTTACTTTGTCATCAGCTGAGCTGCTATGTTTTGGCCTTGACCTCACCAGACCTTGTCTGCTAATGAGGCTCCAATTTGTCACAGCTTTTGCTGCTTTTCTCCAGCACAATACACTTAATCTTTCTTGCTCTTATAGTTTTCTCCACCCACGGTTTTTCTTTTTGTATGCTGCCATAAAACATACTGTCATCCTCAAAGACGCAGTTGATGAAATTAGGCTTAAGTGCTCAAACGACTGCCTCCATATTTTGATATTTGCCCTGAGCTGCATAGATACACTGTAGACAGAGATGCTTCACTTTTGTTGAAATGGCTAAAATAAAAGTTGTTTAGCAGTTCACCTTCTGCTAATGATACATTGTGCTATCAATACACTTGGCACATTTGCCGATGCATTATGCATGTACAGATGCTCGAGTGTTTATGTGCCTTTTATTAGCTATGTGGTATTCAGTTCTCAAAGATGATGATAATAGATTATTTTAAGTCCATGTGCTACAGACCAGTGCTGAAGCTTTGGCAAACTGGTTGTGAGAAGTCAAAATGATTCAGCAAAAAGATGCATGATGATTACTTAATTTTATAAACTACTTTAAGAGTAATGTCCTTGAGCTTGCCATCTTTGCTCTTTGCTTAGCCACTTAATCTGTGTGTGCTCCTATCCCATTTCTTTTGCCTTATAAATCCATATAATTTTTTCTCAGGTTCTGTTTTTTTTTCAGCTTCTGTTTTTAATTTTTGATTTAGTTTCCTTTTGTTTTTTTAGTTTTCTAGAATATCATGTTGATTCAATCTTTTTATCAATACACAAGCTAATATGTGAAAAGACAACATGAAGTGTAAATATTCACTGTTTTCCTGTGCTTGGTAAATGAAGATTTCAAACAGATTAACATAAATAAAAAAATTTAACTTCTTTTTGCAGGTGCCCTTACAGTCGGTCTAGTTCGGCAATGTCAGACCATCCATGGACGAGATCGGACCTGTATTCCACCACGACTGCCCCCGGAGTGGGTGACCACACTTTTCTTCATCATCATGGGTATCATCTCCCTCACAGTCACCTGTGGACTGCTAGTGGCTTCACACTGGCGCAGAGAAGCCACCAAGTATGCCCGCTGGATCGCCTTTACTGGAAGTAAGCAATGGAGGCAATAACTTAAACACTAAATGAAGCTCTCTCAACTTTATTCTCCATCTAACTTGCATCTGTTGTGACGTAACCTTTAGAAAAATCACCTTTGACAAATAAGTATCCTCATAGACGAAGTCTCTTTAGGGCAGGAAATAACAAATGAAGAAGAGACTAGATGAGTGTGAAAAATTGGTTTTAGCCCAGTTATGCAATGCTAATTTAGATGCATAGATAAATGTGATGTCAAAAACATTGGGGGCTACATACAGAACCTTTGTGTGTTTGTGTTTCTGGGAGTGACGTGAAAATGTGTGTGTGGGGGTGTGTGTGTTTAGTTGCGTTTGCACATCTATGAGTGTTGTTTTTGCATGCTGTTTGACCGCTCTTGCTCCCTGAAGCTGATTTATTGAGTAATGCAGCTCCTCTGGTACCTGAGTGGGTGGCTTTGTGCCATGGCGTTTCTCTCGTGTTTTCTCTCTCCTCTTTGCTTTGAACATCGCCATTCTTTTTTTTAATACAGAAAAAAACATGATTTCTGCACCTCCAGCACTCAATAACAACGCAGCATCTTCCCCGTGCACTGTGGCTGGGCTGGTTGTGTAAGCTGTGTGGGAGGGTGGAGTTTGATTGGTCGGTAAGTTAGGGAAAAGACGGCCTCAAGCACACTTGTGCAGATGGAACAGCCTGTGAAGTCACAATGCTCTGTATTATTGCGTGAAAGCTATGTGCATTTTCCAGGACACTGTGCCCTTTAAGTTCTGCAGAATTAGAACAAAAACCCAGTGCCTTCCCAATGTTTTTTGCCTGCCAGACCAAATGCAAATTCAAAATTAGGTTTTGTAACTCTTCCTAATCACTTGCAAATACCCGATGAATCACCACTTTGCAGAACCCTGAGGCACTCAGCTAACTGTCTGTCCAGCGAACACAAATCTGTGTCACAAGCTAAATTGGAAGGCATTGAGTCATTGTTTAATGAGCACAAGCAGAGGAAAGTGAGGCGGTTGCCATGGCGACAGTGTGCAATTGTCACCCTTGTCCCTCTGCTTAGTTTCTTTTGGCTATATTAGACAAGAGGTATATTATTAGTACTGAATATTTTTCTTCTAGACGGATTTTAAGTGTGATGAAGACTTTCTTTAAAATAAATAAATAAAACTAGAGGCAGAAAAACCTTGTGATATATTTTTGGCACGAGAGAAAAGAAGCTAGGTGTGTTGTACGTGAAGGAGAAGAGATAGTAAGTCATATCTTTATTTCATTTTAGGACCCCCATTAGCTAACACATTAGTTCCTGATGGTTTTCCTGACATTCTCTTGAAAATCTAGTGCATGTTTAAAGTGTAAAAAACAGCAGAAAAGGCAAAAGTAGGAATCCACAAGCTGTTTTTTTTTCCATCTGATGTTACTGAGCTTTAGCTGAAAATGCAAACACCTCTCTGCTGCTGGCCGAGCAGGGGAGAGGGTTGAGAGGTTAAGTGAGGAAAACGGGTGGGGGCTAAAGTAAAGAGCAAGTAAAAAAAAAAGTGAGCTGAGTGACTAATCATGTTTTTTGAGGTCAAGAACTGAGAGTCTGAGTATGTGAGAGATGGGTGCCAATGTAAAGACACAAATTGAAAGGGAGAATAAAGTGAAGTTGGTTGTGAGGAGGCGGGGGTGGTTCATTTGGGGCAAAGAGGTGATGGAAGGTTAAAGGAAGGTGGGTAGTCTGTAATATAAGTGGCTCCAGGCCACCGGCACCTGAATGGACAGCTTTGTATGACCAACACAGACCCGCCTCTGTGTTTCTGTGCACACACACATGCACACATGTACTAGCAGTTTTTTCCCCAAGGTGTGATGGTCATCTGTGGGGGTGAAGTAATAATAAATATAATTCAAACAATACATCAACAGAAACTGCAGAATAATGTTGTAGTTAATTAAATGCCAAAATAGAGATAAAAAAAATATGCCCATAACTTCTCACTTCCTTCCCAGGCAGCCCAAAATACATGTACAGTTGATCTTTAATAACTTAAGTTCTCCCTGAAAATAGGCCTTATTTAAAGACAATCTTGGTTCTAAATCTTTGAGTTAGCACATTTCATGTAGTCATGGTATTACATTAAATATTGACCTCTGTTTTTATGGCATTCACTGCGATCATGGAGGTCAACACTTTTATGTTGTTAATTTCATGAGCTCTGCACTTTTTGTTTAATACAATGGCATCCTAAAAGTGTTTTGGTTAACCTGATTGGATAGGAACAAATCTTATTCTAACAAAAATAACAGAAGACCTAAAAAGAAAGTCAGAGGCTTTTAGCTACATTTGCTGTTGGTCTGAGGGGAAAAGTCTGATACTTTTTTGACTGAATTTGATCTTAAGTATGTTTGGCTATTTAATATTTCAATACGCCAATATCTTGTTACTTATTAGCCAACAAATTAGCTGATGATAACATATCTTCAAAAGCTCATATCAGACGGTCATGTTGAGCTACAGCTAATTTGATGTGGGGGCTAATAGGCAGGTGTTTCTAATTAAAACCACCTGGTATAATTCTGCTAAAACGATGTGAGTCTTTAATGAGGAGTGTCACTCTCAGGGGCTCTTGCTAACAGGGCTGATCTCGATTAAACTTGTTTAATAGACACACTTGTCAGAAACGATGTAACATGACTTAATTAGTGATATTGCACCAGGGGATTACACATCTATCAGTCTTGTTAAAAATTTCTCCACTTCATCTGTCATACTAGCTCTGTCTCATGACTTTTGTTAAATGATTTTCAGGATGATAAAAATGAAAATCTCAACTGTGCAATCTGTTTCAAAAAGCCTCACATCTTAAAATAGCATGGTTTTTTTTTCCAGACTAGCAGCAAGTGAATAAACATTACATAAGACAATCACATTGGAGAAGCTGGAGCCAGACAATAGTTGGCATTGTAATAATAGGCATTTTTACTAAATAAACAACTTAAACAATAAATCGATGGTCAAAAGAGTTGCAGATTAAGACAAGGCACCGTATGTCATCAGTTAAGGCACTTAAAGAGAAGCAGTGAACCATGAGTTGCACTTCAATTAACTCTAGTGAAGCTCGCAAGAGTAATGCTGAGCCACGTATTTCTTGCTCCACTTTTAGCTTACCTTTCACGGCGTCCTTTTTGCAGTCATACCCCCCTCATAGATAAACACATGGCCAGAGCAATGAGCAGGCAAAATGACAGACATAAATATTTGCTTGTGCGGCCTTGTGATGCAGCTGTACCAGACATCGCTGACAGACTGGAGACGTTTGGCCTGTCCGAGTCAGCAAAAACATGCATCTGATCTGCTATTCAAGGACCATTTTTGAGCTTATTCCCAGTCTGATTTATACAGTGTGAATTTGCTAACGTATCAGATGAGGTAGATATTTAGTTTTTTTAAGGAAGTTCTTTGAACAAGATAACAATCTGACAAAGGTTATAAGTTAATTATGTGGCTCCATGAAGTTACACTCAGTTGATCATAAAATATTAAAAAACGTAAATGTAGTTTTATCAGGATATTGTGGATAATGTTGCTAAAAAGTGAGCAGGGCTGATTGGTGGCAGTTTAGGATTGCTGCATGATTCATATCACACACCCCTATTTAAATAACTTTGCCACAGTATAACTGTAAATCCCAGTACCCAGAACTGCTGCAGAGTCCTCTAGCTGCACTCTGATTAGCCACATTAAAAGGCAGCGTCACTGAGGTTTTTCTTTTTTAGAGCAGAAGTCATCCCTCAGGTACTGAACAGCGCTGCAATTTGGCAAGATGAAGTGAAAAGGTGAGAGCTAAAAATGGCTTCATGTGCTGCCACCAGATGGATTACACGCACTGTCAAGGGAATGAAAATAATTTAACATAGCCTTAGTTAACTTCAGCTGCCAGACCTTCCGTTGGAGTACTTGTAATTCTGTATGAAACCAAGATAGTTTAGAGTTCATCTAGGGCACACTAATACACACTACTGACTAATAATAGTCACATTTTCTCCACACAGATAAAGTCAGTCAATACAGCAAGAAATGCTGAACTCTCTGAATTCAACAATGAGTTATTTTTAAGCACATGAAGCTTTTCCTTAAATTCTGCACAGCGATTGATCTGAGATTCACAGAGTCACACAGTTTGCTGTGCCAGTTAGTGTCACCGTGTGCTACACAAGTGGAGCTTCTATAACAACATTTTCAAATGAGGCAGACCAAGGAAAATGGAGCAGTTCTAATTAGCAACAATTAGTTACACAATCACAGACGCCTACTTTCTGGACAATGTAACAAGACTTAGTTATGAATTCACCTCTGAACTCTGCCTAGCTCTGCAGCAGCCAACCTGACACATGCATAGCAGAACATCATTACATGCTATCCTCGAGTTTTTTTCAGCATGTGCATACTTGTAAAAAAGCCAATTAAAAATCTGATTAAAGGGAAACTCCAACAATTTTACACATCAAAGTCTGTCTTCATGCCCTGGGGAGGACGACTTGCATGTGTGAATGAAGTTGTATGAAGTCTCCTGTGAGTCTAGAGGAAGCTGCATGAAATTTGATAAATTGATGTCACTTGAGGCGGAGTGGGTTTGGGAGAAAATATGGTGAGTTAGAAAGAAGTGAGTTTACTAGACGTGTAGTCTGATCCTCATCGTTACTTTAAGCTAGCACCTCAAGGCTATGTTAGCATAACACAACTAAAACTCAGACCAAAATACCAGAGGTTGAGTTGTATTGTGGGTAATGTAGGCGCCAGGTTTTGTTACGAAAACAGGACATGTAGAATGAAAATGACAGTGTCTTTATTTTTGCTGTACTATTGTAGATCCTTTTTTTAACAAATTGTCCATTATTGGACCACTAGTATTATAACAATGCAATGTTATATTTACGTAATACTCTTAATTCAGGTCTCCAACCCCTAATTCCAGTCATAGAAGCTTGATCCCTTTTATATAGATTTAATGTAAAGAAATACAGAAAGCTGAGCCAACTATTAAAGTGCATGCAATGCATTCAGTGTGGCACATTTCAAACGAACACAACTTGATACACATTCAGTATTTAATGATAATGTGTCTCTTGTAAAAAGGTTATATCATTAAACTATCTCTCTTATGCAACATCTAATAGCAGCAATGGGAAATTATAATCTCAGCATATTTGTGGTTTCCTCCACAGCCCTAAATGTTTGTCTCTTTGTTGATGCAGGAAATTCAGTTTCAGGATTTAACTTAATAAGCAGGGCTGGATGTGGCTGTTTAGAAAGCTTGAAATCTGATTACTGATTTGCACCTTTAAGCGTGTAGAGAAATTTTGAACTGTGTTAATCAGCCTGAGGTGGCATAAAGAGCTTATTTATGGTTCATGGGGAAACATTTACTGAAACTAATGCTACATTCAAGTAGTGTCAGAAATACTGTAAATTTGGGTTTCACTTGATGATGACATGGTTTTAAACACAAATAACTGCCTGAAGTTAAAAATGAGCTTGACTTTACTTCAAAACTGAAATTAAATAAATACCCGAGGGATACTTTTTAATGATTCGGTTCAACATATGACTGTGGAGGAAGTTGCCCTCGAGTACTATCAGACATATTGTAAATTAAAGTCGGAAATACATAAGTGGCCCAATAGAATTGCAGGCATATCAGAGTTATTTTTTCAGTCATATTTGAGTTGTAGTGAGGCTAGCAGTTATTTATTAATTAGGCTTGTTGTTACACATTGATGATAAACATGGTTGCATTTGCCAGAGTACAAGGAACAAATTAAGGCACATAGAGTGAAACACAGTGTTTGATGCTTCCTATTTTTCCACCATAAATGTAAAAATTGCTCTTTCAAGCTTTTGTTATTGAGTTGTACATCTGTGCTTTGTAAGCATGTCTCTAGATTGTGTGTGCGTGTTTCATATTTTGCCTGGTTGTAAGTTCAGTAGATGGCAGAGTTACAGGTTCAGTCTTGTACACAGTGCACATGTGTTGTTTATAAACTTTTCCGCTAACACTTCTGTCTTGTTGTTTTTGGATTTTGTTTTATGACATTATTGTTGTTAGTTGACAGTAACAGTGGATTGGAAACAATAATACTGTATTCAACATAATAAATGAGAGTCTTGGGCCTGAACACAGTGTTGTCATCTCTAGTATAAAACAGTATTTCTGTCTGCGGTTTGAATGAACATGCAGCAATACAGCAGGACAGAAAAGTAGTAACTAAGAACTTCCCTTTTATAAGAAACTCCTTGTTGTCACACAAATTTATTCAAAAGTCTCAAGTGTTGCAACAATCTTGTGGTAACAAGAGAAGACAAGTATAATCTTGGTTATTTTCTATAGAAGTCATTTCCAGGCCACCGTCTGTTCCCTCAGCTTCTGTAACTCAGTCTAGTCCCTCATTCAGCTTTGCTAATATTGGTCTCTCTGGAAAATGCACTGTGTTCCTGAGATTTACGTTCTATGCTCTAAAACAAACACACTACAGCACCTGCTGTGACAGATTTAAAAAAACCCTAGAGTTAAAGAAAAACTACTTCACAAGCAAAAGAAACAAACAAACAAAAAAAAAATCACAGCTCCTGTGAAGCAATCATAGGTATGTGGATACTTACATCATAGTAAATTTATCCATATGTATAAAATTCGCTTAAAGCCTTCTTCCAATGTCTTTATTTTTTTTTTTTATCTGTAATCTAAGCTTTTACAGCTTTTGCTGCTTTTTGTCCTGCTGTTATCAAGGACGTATCTGAGCTAACCGTGGCTGCTTGACTTGACCTTGGACTGTGGCTTATGGGAAGCTGTTTGTGTTAAGTGCCAGTAAAAAAGAAATTAAAAGCAGAAATATTAAATAAACAAAGACATTAGATAATTTTCCAATAAACTCCCATCCTTGTCTCCACATAAGAAACAAACTACACTACCACTATGCTTTGGCTCAAGGCTGTTTTTATTTTTTTCTTTGTAAGTATTGTTACAAGTGTTGGTGGGATTTTGAAGGAGGTTTTTCAAACTTGAGGTTCAGGTTTCACTTCAGCTCTCTGCACAAGACAATTACATCTGCTGGTGCTTGTAGACAGTTTCAGCTAAAACACTGATCAAATGAATTTTTTGTCAAATGTTCCCCACTTTCTGCCTTTAGCTGCTGTAGTGATAAGAAACAAAGTTTCACAAAATTAAACTGTTCACATTGATTTTTGTGACTGCTCTTTTTGTCTCCTGTCCTAATGAAGACATTATTGTAAAATGAGCAGTCATTTCGCTCTAGAAAAGAATAAAGTATGTACTGCCAGACTTTGGTTTGGCTGAGCCACTAAAATTTTTCTGCTTGGGCTCCTGTTATTATGGATTTGTCAGAATAATACATAATCTGTAACACTTCACCTGTTTTAAAATAAAAATGTTAAAACATTAGAGTTGCATAAATGCCTGTGAGGCAGAGTCATGCTCATCACAATGCATATCTCGAGTCTGTGATGTGTAATTGCTCCTTCAAAGCTATTTGAAAGGCACTGTTGTGCGTTGCTAATAAACTTGCTAAAATTGACTTTAATTTGAGCTGTTGAATGAGTTCATGCTTAATTTTCAGCATCTTGTGAAGAGAACAAAGGCTTAAAACTAAACCTTAGTCACACTTTTTTTCCTCTTACTTCTTTTTAAACCCTTTTTTAAAAGTGTTTATGTAGTTGCATAGAATGTTTTGAAGTGCATCTAGTGGTTTACATGTGGGATTTTGACATATCAAGAGAAACTAATGAGTAGAATAGAGTGCCTGAATACAACGACAGGAGTCATTTTCAGGGTTAATACAACATCTTAAAGGACTGGAAAATTTAAAAAAATTTTTTTTAACTCTATCTGGTGTTTTATTAACACAATCACTCATTTAAATACAAAATATTTTGATATTTGAAATGAAATGTTCCCACCATCTTATTTATCTCCATCTCCTAATGTCAGCAAGCAATTAATGATAACACTGGTGAAATAAAGTGACAATTCATATTGAACTAAGGAATTCTGTTAGTTTATGGTTTTGCGATTGCATTTGGTGTAACAATTAGGATGTGATTACAAAGCCTTCAAAAGCCTGGAAATCTTTGGTTTAGGTACCTTGAAAGCACTTGAATTTTATATTTATATATTTTTTTTATATTACATTTAAAGGTACAGAAAACTAACATTTTTTCTCTGGCTCTTTCCAGTGATCCTGTTCTGCATGGCAGCTCTCATCTTCCCCATAGGCTTCTATATCAACGAGGTGGGAGGTCAGCCGTACAAGCTGCCCAACAACACGGTGGTCGGCTCCTCGTACGTGCTGTTCGTCCTCTCCATCTTCTTCACCATAGTGGGACTTCTGTTTGCAGGCAAAGTTTGCCTCCCGGGCTGAGGACTCGACCATGGCAGCCTCTGGACTGACACGGGAGGCTCTGAAAATGTTATGGGATTTACAAAAACACACAATGACTGAAAATCAAAAACAACAAACTCTGTCCAGAAGCCTGATACAGGGAAGTCTTTGATTATGTGTCAAGGGACCGCAGCACCGTGGAGTACCTAACAACTAAAAAATGAAAACGAATAGACGAACAAAACGCTAAAAGGGCACAACGGGGTGGAGGAGTGTTGTGAGAGTGCAGCCGAGGCTGTCGCACCCTGCCACTGTTGATTTACAATACAGCCGTGTCTCTGTTGTTGTTCTGTTAGGAAAAGGGTGCTTAATGTACCACTGTCATGGCAACTGCGGCCACAATGCTGCCGCACATTTCTTGAGGACCACTACAGCCACTCCTCGACTTGACCCCCCTGCCCGCCCTCAGCACACATCTGCACAGTCACGACCGCTCCTGTTGCTATTTTTGGCTTCTCTTAGCTATTTCAGTTGTGTGTTTTTCTGTTGTTGTACATTTTGTGTTCGTTTTTCCTTTTTTTTTTTTTTATCCACCCTCTCACCTCCTTTCCACTGAAGTACCTGAGTGTAATTGAGGTTCACTGAACTGAGTCCTTGAGGGGAACCAGAGGGTTTTTTGCCATCTTGGCTTTAGAGGAGGGTTTATTCTCGCCTGTCACTGCACGAGGCCCCAGGTGTGTGGCTAGGGAGAGCAGCTGTGAGCCCAGATGTCTGTGCCTGCTCGCTGGCTGCTATGGACCAGAGGAAGTGCAGGTGTGCTGGCTCTTTTTCTCACAACCAGATGCAGCTCAGGAGCAGGTAGCAACGGGGAGGGGGGGGGTCCCTTGGCAGCAGAACAGGAGGTAAAGTACCTTAAAGGAGAATGCCACTCAATGTAAGTCCTTGCATCATGTTATTTACATGGACAGCAACAAAATATTAGTAAGTGTTGACAGCTATTTTGCTAAGCTACAGCCATGACACTGATACACATCACTTGCCAATAACTAGAAGACTGTGAATTTAGAGAACAATCATCTGAACATAAACACATCTCTTGTATTTGTAGTAATGCTCTTAATTCTGCTAAGTACAGCCACAAGCACAGTGGCATTTAAAGGTGATTTTAAAATATGTACATCACTGTGGGGTAGGGATGAACTCGTATATCACTAATCATAGCCGCCAGTATTGACTTTTATAAATAAGAAGCTCAAGTTACCTAAAGTGTGAAAATAACATATGTGAATTCTGAAAATTGGTGGTATTCTCCTTTAGTGTTGGATAGAAAAGAAGGGAGCAAGAAGCTTTGTTTTTTTTTTTTGTTGTTGGTTTTTTTTTTGTCTTTTTTTTGTACAAAAAGTGAAGGCACTGGGACTGCAGGTCAGGTCCATGCATGGGGCTGTGCCTCAGTGTGCTGCCCTTGAGGCCCGTGAATGTTAAACACACACTCACACACGCACACACACACACATACAGCCGCCACACTGTAAACTGTCATATTAAATTTTCGAGTGACCATTATTTTTATCATACATTATAACCTCAGAAAGTTGAGAACATTTGCCCATTATGAGTTTCCAGAGCCCAAAGGTAATTCTGTAAATGGCCTATTTTTTATCACAAGAGAAGCTTTTACCTCAGTAAATGCACACACACAGTAAGGTGCAGATCAGAGTGAGCTCCAATGGAAGCCCCTCAAAGTATAAACACATCACACAACTGGAAGTATCAGAAGTTTTCAGCTATCTTGCCCCAATCATTGGTGGTTTATTATGATACTGAAGAAAACAAAAAAATAAGCGAGGATTCTCAGGCCAGTTCTGAAGTGTTCTTTTTCCCCTCTATGATTTCTAAGCAGATATATGGACGTTTATTCATGAAGGACATCTGTGATATTTATTAAAACCTCTGGTCTACACAAAATGGCTTGACACGGCCACCCCTCAATTGTAATTCTCAATTGTCATAGCATTAGCTCACAACACACAACTCCATCGACAGTTGAGCATTATGAAAGACAAGTAAGAAGAAATCAGTTGTTAAAATTTCAATTTAAAGAACAATTTAGAGAATTGATTATTGTGATCTCGTGTGACTAATTGTTTCAGCTCTCCCACATTCACAGACATAGGTTTCTGCTTCACATGTTTACATGCATAACAGTTTGACCTACTGACGCTCAGATATCTCCTGAAAATTGTGTGTGTGTGTGT
>JAPZDZ010000009.1:10993859-11012005 GCA_029783805.1 Acanthurus tennentii | reverse complement strand
GCCTCCAGCTCCTTCTGCCTGGCCCGGCAGCCATCCAGCAGAGCCAGCCGCTGCTCCAAGCCTCTGTTCTCAATGACTGTCAACTCACTCTCCTGCTCTGCAGCCTCCCTGCGGCTTCGCTCCATGGCTATCTGGCTCTGAAGGGATTGAATGGAGCGCTGGAGGGCCACATTCTCCTCCTCGGGGTCTTGGCGTCTGTCTCGGTCATAGATAGAGCCCTGCAGTGACCAGATTCCATCCATGTGCAGACCATCATAGGTTTGATACCTGATCCAGGACAGGGCAATGTAAACGATAAATGATAATTAGACTACTTTTATATAGCCCTTTTCCACCTTAACAGACACAAGGATTTACAATTAGCCTTGAATTCAGACACCCTGGATTTGGCTTCTCAGGCAACCTTCTCAGGATTTCAACTTTCTTTCATATTAGAGGTTATCGGGGCCTCATATAGATTCAGAGAGACACTACTTAATTGATATATTGACTTACAGACAATAAGTTATGCCTTGGCTCACCTCAAAGCATCAAACAAGTGTCATAGACAGTGAGCTAAGGCAGTAGCATGTATGTATTAGAAGAGTGCTGTCAATGGAGGGGGATTAGCTTCCTCCTTCTTTGGATTATGTCTTAAGGAAGATGTCTGGTCTGGCTCTGTGTGACCTGTATGTGTCCAGTCAGCATACAAGGGGATGAGACAGCAGGGCACCGAGGGTTAGAGAAGACCAGGCAACTGCCAGACGCTGTTACTATGCCCCCACGCAACTTTCTCTTCGAATATAGCTCCTCAGTCAGATCCTGTCATTCTGCTATTAGAAATGTACAGCACAATATTACCAGTGGCATTCAGACAAAAACACACACCGTACCTATCATGCTGTAAGTCATAAAGCTCTTTGAGGCAGGAAACACTCTGTGCTCCGAGGCTTCGTCGCTGCTCTGCCAGTTCTCTCTTGTTTCGCTCTGCCTGGGCAGCTTTTAGCTCCTCCATCTGAGTCTGCAGGTCCTCCACATAGGTCTGAAGCCCCTCGATGGCCTCTGTTAAACTGAAGGAAAAAGAGGAAAACTGAGGTTCTGTAGTCATTTCAATATGTAATTGTACAATGTGTTGAAAATAATCTTTTAACATTACGCCTACTTGCTTCAGAGAGGCTTGGGCGAGTAACTGTGTACAATATAATTTGAAAGGCAAATTCTCTGATAACTGGCAGACAGACCTGTGGATCTTGTTCTGGGCCAAGCGGTTGTCCTGCACTAGTCTCTGGTTGCCTTGCTCCAGATCGCGGGCAGCCACATCTAGCTGTTCGTACACTTTGGCATGCTGGTCATTCATCTGACGCAGGAGGTCCACCTGCTTGGTCAGGTACTAGATAAGAGAGAGAGAAAAAAACAAAGATTTAGCTTATATGAGTGGTTGTATGAGTTTCAAAAGTTTTTTATACAGCATTTTTAATAAATACAGATGTAGTAATGAAATACTTACCTGAATTACTAATTTGACTGCAAAAGTCATGTGAAATTGTAAGATATTCTCCATCTTCACTAGTGTGAGGCTGCTTTTCTCAGAAAAGTTTTGGTATTTCAAGATTTTAAAGACATTTCTTTAAGTCCCTGAAAACTGTGTTGGGCTTGTTCATTTTGATTTTTGACTTAGATTGAGGAAAAAAGTGCAAACTAGAGTCTGAAGTTCACAAATCCTTAAAATGTTCATATCTGGCACTTAGTTATCACATATTATGAAAGAAAATCAAAATGTAGCACAGCAACATGCTGCGACAAATGAGATTACTTAAACTCTTCTTTTAAACTACATAAAGAATAAAAAAAGAGAAGGTACCAGGTAATGTTTACTTTCTTTTGATAAACAAAAATATTAAAATATAACCAATCAGAGAAAGTCTTCCACAGAGGGGATTAGAGGCATTGAAAAGACTTGTAAATAGGAAATATAACAGAAGTCTGCAAGTTATACTATGTGGTGTGCAATGTATTTGTTATCTACAAAGCTGTCTCCATTATAGCCCACTATCTTCTTTGGAACAACTATATGCTTATTTATACCATTCCACCTTTAAATTATTCAAGATATTTGACTTTTGAGTTAACCTAAATCACTTTATGTCTGGTAAAAAAACAATGCAACCTTGTTTTCTTTAAGTGCAGCAGCACAACCACGTATCACACATTAGTGCAGTGAGTAAGAGCAGTGGCGGACACTGCATGAAGATGAGGGTCAGCGAGACGGATTACCATATCACCCTTGATAAATCCTCAAGCCACAGGCTCTCTCAATGCTGTAAACAAATTAAGGCTCTTATCTGTGTTGACTTGCTGCATGCCATGTTCTCAAACTCAAATAGATCAGCACTGTCTGCATATGTCATAATTAAATGTCTGAGCAATGAAATATTAGGATTTATTGTGTCTAGTTGTAGCTTTAACTAAAAACCAAAATCTGTGCTCTGCTGCATTAAGGTAGACTGATAAAACAGCCAAATCTTTTCTGGAAGTTTGGCAAACTGTGTTTCTCTAGGGTATGCAAGTATGAGAAATGAAAATTTGTAGAACAGGAGCATAATCAGAACCACTTAATTAAGAGTTTTGTTACTTGAACCATGTCCGAGTCACAGGTGGAGCATGTTAAATAAGCTTGTGAAACATTTCCTATAATTAGGCAGACGTACATCCTGCCAAGGGGACGCACCGTGCCAAAGACTCACTGGGTCAGACTGGTCAGGATTAGCTTTTACTCCATCCTGTTTAAAACTGAAAGGAAATTAGAATGACTCTTCCCTTCTAATGAATGAGCTTTATAGATCCCTCAACATGGGTTTTCCTCAATTAATTACCTCCTATTGATCTAATTCCTATAAAATCACTACATTTATGTAGCAACAGTATTTATCAACTGACCAGACCATAAACAGTGGAAAATATATTGTACAAGCACGTGTTTTGCATAATTAAATGGATATGTCATGCTCACATGCCATCCTCAGAGAGAGCTTAGTGCTGCTGGAGCCTCTAGAACTTCCATAAGTTCATTCCTAACATTTATTACCTCTATCTCCTGCAGCTGCTCCTGGTTGTTGGTGTACATCTGCTTAAGGGCCTGCTCCAGCTCATGGTTCCTGTCAAGGAGGGTTTTCCCAAGCTCCGCTGCCAAATGGAGATCTGCAAACACAGGCAAACATGTAAACACAAGATACAAGACAGTCTGAATGCCCAAACACAGGCAACGGATAAAACTAGATGTGTGTAAAAGATAATACAGCGCACACACACACAGATCTCATTGTGTGACACTCTTAGCATCTGGCACGGGTGAATCAGGGAGGAATCTAAGGCATGCCTTGGGAACTCCTGTGACCTTTTCTCCCACTAAATTCTCTTGAATTCTGGATGTTTTCCAGAAACAGTACTGACTAGCCCTCTGAGTGCAGGATGACTTGGGGGACTACTCTAGGTGCAGACAGTAACAATGCGAGGAAACCGAACACGTTTTAAATACAGTGTGATTTTTAACTCAAATGGGCAACCGGACAACAAATTTAAGCCCTACTCTGGAGAGTTTGTAGTAGACTGGGTGTTGCTGTTATCGTCATGGAAGACACTTCAAATCCTGTCCCAAAGTTACAAACAACTGAATTTTTTCACTAAAATTCAGCTCCACTGTGGAATGCTACAGGAAGTCTTTCCTGCCTGTTGCCACCACACTGCAATGGATCTCTGTCTCAGGATTGTGGCTCCTATTTTTTTTCTAGGACCAGAGCTTGGGGATTTTCTTTACTATAGCTACTTTTTACTTTCTCTCTTTGCATCAATTCAGTTAAATTATAGATTCTGAAAGACTTCAACTAAAAACTTTGTTATTAATTATTTTCTTGTTTGATTCAAAGTTTTCTAAATACTAAAAAAAAGAAAAAAAATGTCTAAAGTGGCCACCATTATTTCCCAGATGTTTTCAGAATCCTTTGTTTTATCCACACCACAAGCCAGTATCAAATATATTCAATCTACTCTCATATCTTCTAAACATCTAGCATCAAGTTCTTACATGTAAGCAGTTAGCAACAGCAAATATTTGGCCATTTTGCTCCATAAAATGGCTGAAATAATTAACTTGTAATCCAAGAGGTCGTTGATGATTTTTTTTGTCAACTGACTTACCAATTAATCAAGCCCTCTAGAAAGTATCTACTTATATTCTTATATTATGGGAGATTTAGGTTGTGGTTCAAGTTCTAAATTGTAGTTTATGTCTTACCAATTATTTATAATAATCAATGGCCAAATTTTTCAGATACTGTTTTCTTTTTTCATGATTTCAGTGGCTTGCCTGCTGCAACTGCACTTTTTTTGAGCATTGACAAACTTCATGTGGCGTCTCTTTATCTCAAACCGGCACAAACGACACGCATGAAAAACTAGTCGATCAGAAAAGAATCAACACAGGAGCTCAGACAGCCTCAGGAAACCCTGGCCACAGTTTTTACCTCATGACTACCGTTATTCTGTGTCACAAGAATGAACTATATACTTGTTTCTCTCTATTTCCATCTGTAACTACGTTTTTCAGGTTTATTTTTAAGAAAACCCTTATGATCCCAGACTGACACGCGACTACATATTCCAGCGTTTATTTGTGTTAGACCTTGTGCGATAGCTGATGCGATAACAGGTCAAAATTACATTATTCTGCACCCTATGATCAACTGTCTGTAAAGTAATGGCACGTCAGCCCACTAAGCCGGACAGGGTGCGACCACAGAGCCGAGCCGGTCTTACCATGTTCCAGGTCTTGCGGGTCATACCAAGGTTCTTCATTTTTATCAAACTCTTCCTCCAAAATCATGTCAGTCAACATGTTGCAGCCGCGTTGCGAGCGAGGACTTCACCTGACAGAAACCTGACACTCAGGTGCGTGTTAGTTTGGCAGCTTGAAGTTGTCCGCCTTTCTCCACCGTGTATGGAGAAACGTCAACTACATCCTCCCGCTGTAGCGTCAGGCGTTAAGTCTGTTGTCCGCAGCAACGTGGCAAATCTCTAAATACACCCCAACATCCGGCAGGTGGCACATAAGTTAGAGTTAATTACGATAACAGAAAGTAACTTTTACTTCACTTTAACTGAATGTTCATATAACATTTCAATTATTTTCACAGTAAAAATTCTACGGAAAAGACTTAGAATTAAATTTATTTAAAAATGTTTTTGTTTTTGTGACTTCCTGCTTCCGTTGACGGTCATTTTTGTCGACGAATCACGAAGCAGCAAGTGGAGCAAGAGAACTCTTGTGGCCAATCAGATGTTTGTTTTATTTTTTTATAGCTCTGCCTTCCCGGTTTCAGAAATCATGTCTGACAGGTTTTAGCTCAGTTTAGTTGGTATGAATTGCCATGATAAACAATGCTTCGGTAAACATCAAGGGAGTCTTTGTACTTGATGTAACTTCGTGATGTGTCGCAAACGAGGCAGGTGAAACGAGGACAAGCTCAGCTCTGAAACAACGTTCTTTTGCTCTGGAATAGTGGCCATTTCACTATTTTGCTCGTAGCAGTAATCTTTTTCGCAATGCCAAACAGCAAAAACAAGGTAAAATAGCTTTTGCAAACGCCGGCATTCTTCGTTGCAGCCAGTTTCAACGACCCCTTACTTGGTCGTTAACTCACCTGTGCTGCCATGGTCGCGGAAGAGAAACTTGTCTCAGGTGTGGGATTCGGAAGAATGAATTTAGGTCGATACCTGGCAAAGTTTGGGATCGATTCTGCAGCTGTGGCTTATGCCATGACTACAGTCGGAGCTGGAATGATAAACAATATATTCAGCTTCTACTATGTCAAACTCTTTATCAATAAGTACAAGGTATCAGAAGGAGCATTCCAGCAATCACAGGCGAGTATATTAATTTGACATATTTCTGTCCTTTTATGCAAATGTTTATCACTATTTGTGAAAAACACATTGGAGAAAAAATAAAAGTGACATTTTTAGGTGATGACTAATCTCATTATCATATCAACTGTCTACCATTTTAAGAATTGATTGATTGATTGTTTAGCCATTAAAATATTTCTCAAAGTAAAAAATGCCGTTCACTGTCAGACAGAGTGGTTTGGTAGTGTTCACTTTGGTTGTTTTATCCAATCAACTGTCCAAATGTGTTCTCACTTTTGAGAAGATGAAACGGCATATATTTTGCATTATAATAAACAATCCCATCTTCACAGGTAGTGTTCATGCTGTGGAATGCAATCAATGACCCCCTCTTTGGCTACCTGCAAGATAATTCCAGGGTGCCTTGCTGCTCTCAGCGACGTCTGTCCATCCTGTATGGTGCTCCCCTCTACTCATTGACTTTTCTCTTAGCTTGGTTCCCATGGCGTGCCTACACACCTGGAGACTGGATGAGCGGCTTTCACTTAATGGTGACACTGTGTGCTTTTGACGGCATGCTAACCTTTGTGCTGTTGGCACAGTGTGCGCTGTTTGCAGAGATTTCATCCCACCATCAGAGCCGACTAAGACTTATAAAGTACAACCAAGTACGCACTGTGGATGCTGAACACTGTCTCCATCTTTACTTATATTTGCCCTTAAGACACAAATATAACTGTCAGTCCTTTTTCATTCTTTTTTTTTTTTTTCTTAGGTGGCCTCCCTTGTGGGTTCCTCCAGTATCCTCTTCTGTGGTGTGCTGTCTAGGAATATGGAGGACTTTGTGGCCTTCCAGTTCTTCACAATATTGATTGCTATCCTGAGCTGTGGCTGCATGCTGTATACAGGCTTGTACAGCGAGACCCGCTTTGACAACAAGGGCTCTGAATCACAAGCATCAAGCTCTGTTGGCAAGACTTCACATCAATCAGCAGTTTCCTTCTCCATGTTAAAAACTTTGACGTGGCAAATCCTGACCAACAGAGACTTCCAGCTTTTTGTGGTCATGAACTTCTTCCAGGTTTTCATGTTAGCTTTCTTTAATAACTTTACCCTGATTTTTACCGAGCACCTGATTCCTCCAGATGTGCTTCCATCACTTGCCAAGAGCATCATGTATGGGGCAGGATTCATCTGTCCACAGGTATTGTTGCCAAGTGTCTTAGCATGGTTTAGTCCATCTAAATGACACATCTCTCACAGTACTGCTGACCTTTTTTAAAGCTGATCATATGTTTTTTTAAAGTATTATCCCCCCTTCCAAGAAGTTTAGCTGTTGTTTAAAGCCAGTTTAAATGTATTGTGCAAAAAACTCTCCCGTTGGTGCATCTGCAACATCCCAGACTTGGGAACTGAATCATCATCATTCCATTGTTTGCTTTTTGTTTTCTCTTAAGGGTTTCTGTTATTTGCAATAGAGCAGCCCACTCTTAAACTCAGTCATGTCGGAGCTCTATACCAGCATCTAAATACACAAATGAAGAAATGCTTTAAAAAAATTTGATGTGCTATTTTATAATATGCTGCTCTATATTTATGTCCTTCTGACCTCTTGTCTCCATCTCAGCTGCTGGTATTGATCTGTCAGAGTCTCCTCCATGACTACGGCTACTACAGGATTATCCTCTTCACCTTCTATATTGAGACCGGAATTGCAGCTGTCATGCTAGCACTTGGTCCTCAGCACTACTATTTTCTGGCATTTTTTCTCACCATTAACATGTAAGGACTTCTGACATTCTTACTGATGAAACTACTCTATACAACTCTACTTTTAATCAATCACACCTACATCTCCCTTGTTTCTCTACAGGGTCATAATTCAAGCATCATTCAGTCTATTTGGCTTGCCTTTGGCTGACATCATTGACACAGACCTGCTAAAGTACAAGCGCAGGTAATAAAATATGATTATCAGCACACATCCACTAACTCAGTCATTCTTTACATTCAAATATTTGCCACGCCATGATGCATTTAGGTGCAAACTTTTGTAGTTTTACAACACATAACCAACATATAACCATATGTCCAGATGTATCCGATAAAGCCATTATGTCATTTTTTCTAATTTATAACTAAACAAAGTCACATTATTTAACTACTGTTATAATGGCTTTATATCATATGTTCTCGGTACAGTTCCCCTCTCTCCTCCATGGTGTTTGGGACCAATGCTCTGTTCACTAAGCCTGCTCAGTCGCTGGCCCCTATGACAGTTCTTTATGTCCTTAACCAGTTTGGATATGAACAGCTAAAAGATGCAGCAAGGGATTCAAATCCAAGGTAACATTTTTTTTTCTTTTTCTCCATCATGACTCAAAACTTGAGCCGAACCAAGTAACCACAACTTAGTACTGTACAATTATTGTGCAGCTCTAAGAAAAAGTGTTGTCAAATTGTCATGTTGCCAAGTGCAACACAGGAGCAGAGATTTTCTAATTAAGGTGAAAACTCACATCATCATGTATTTTTTTCAAATTAAAAAATTGATGTGAATCAGCCTCAAAAACGATGAGTCAATCTCAACATCTGTCAAAATAATTCAAAGTTATAAGTTTGAGGTCCTACTATAAGTGATACTATTCTCAGCTGAAAATTCATTATCTCATCATCAATGGAAACCATTCTGTGGAGTTTCATGTACACTGGTTCTAATCTAATATCAACTAATGTTTGTTCCCTCTCCCTACTCTATGAAAAATAATATAGCAATCTGATGGTAAATGTTAATATAAATATCAAGAGAGGCCCAGCCAGTGATGGAAACTCTTGGATCTTTGTGTTTAATAAATGGGTGTGTACTTTCTATTATATCCACCAACCGTTTTCCAAACTATGTGGCAAGTGTTTGCTATTGCGTGAAATTTCACTTTTGGAATTTAAGCATACCCAAGATAGATAATCCATCAACGAACACTCTGCTGTCCTCAGTTACATTTAAAGCAACAACAGCATGGTGTGTCAGATGAATTGTAAACACTTTATAAATGACACAGTCACATATTTGTCTTAAAACGATAGTCAAATGTCCATGTGTGTACACTGAAACAGGTTTTGCTAACTGTGATGATTCCTTCTGTTCACACTGATCTTCCAAACATCCTCGTGGACTTGTAGTGTAAACCATTGGGAACATAATTTTGCGTCCACAGTATGTGTAAATACATGGTCCAATGTTTAGCTTAGGTCAACCTGAAGCCTCAGCTGTCTACGTCAAAGGAAATGAGTATTTTAAAAAGGTAAATACAGCAAAGTTTAATGCTGGTGCAAGAAAAATGCAACTTTACTTTTTCTCTAACTCTGCCTTTTATTGTAAAGGTCACTGGTAATATTTATCAAAGTCAGGGCCATTCAGAGTCTAGCTTATCTAAGTTAAATGCTTAATGTGTTAAGTATGTGTTGAGTCAAAGACGGTGATAAACCCATCTGTCAATCAACTACAACAAGCATGTGTAAAAAGTATCTAACGACGGTTTGATATTCAACTTATGTAAAAGCATTTTGTAACAGATTATGTTTCATTATGGTGACAGCGGGAGGCTGGAGGCATTATGTTTTCAGGTAGTACATCCAACATCTGTCCATGCCACTCTCAGGAATGTGATATGTCGAGGATGCCTTGAGGGAATTTCTTCAAATTAGGAAAAATGTCCACTTGGTATCTGGGATTAAGAAATTAGATTTTGGTGGCCAGATGTTAAAGGTCAAGTTCACGAGTCATACACTAATTCTGAAAAAAGTTTGCACAAATGAGCAGTAGCTTGAAGTGATGAAGATAAGACATTTGACATCCAAAAGGTCAGCCATGGATGTAGATTGAAACTTAAATTGCTTGTTGAGGCATGTAACTTCAATGTGGTGATTCTAGCTGTAAAAAAAAATTTGCTGTTTTGGACTTTCACTGTCTTCTGTTTAAAGCACACAAGTTGTTGCACTTTCAGTTTCAAACAACTGTCTTTAAATACCATAATGACCTTCCTCTTTGTTCCCAGTGGTCTGGAGACCCTCCACAGCGTCATGTTCTACTTGGTGTGTCTGGTTCCCATGTCCGTTGCTGCTCTGCAAGCCCTGGCTTGGAAGCCGTTTTCCATTCGCAACAGCCACACTGTTGATGCAAAGTATATAGAAGGCTAACTTTGATATTTTCTGCATTCAGACCAAGCTGGTTAATATCTCTTAAGCTGGAAAATTCTTTATTGCTATGTAAGAAATAATGTTGAAAGTAACACACAAATAACTGTGAATTTGGGAGAATCCGGGGTTATACTGATACTGTTTATGTATATATATATTCCAAACACATGGGGAACAACTGTAAATCAGGTGCTGACAGGTTATACCAAAAAGATAAAAATTCATATAAAATTTTAAGTAGCTTTACTTGTTTGATATCTAGAGAGAAATGATAATCTGTGTGAAGAGGAGAAGCATTACTCTCTGTCTTTTTGACAGTACATTAACTGCAACAATAGTTTCCCTCCAGGTATTGCATAGTGGGGAGATTGGATCCACAGGAGACCTTAAGTTTGATCTGATTAAGTCACTTCCCTACAAATACTTTTCAACCAGCCCTTAACTTACTCTGACTCTTATCCTTTTAAAACATAATTTATATGTGGGACCAATCATAGCAGGGATCATGACACTTGGTTATTACTTAAATGTCACACAGTTTGTCTGGTCACTGACTGAAAAAAAAAAAAAAAAAAAAATTACTTATTTGGTCCCTGATAGAGGAACTGTACTTGTGTAAAAATTTAAACTAAATGAAAATTTGAAAGTTGCTGCAGGAGTTGGCAAAAAATGTTGAGCAGCATCCTGAAACAGTCGGGTGACACAGAGGTGATGGATATGTGCAATGGAAGCTGGGTGTGAATAGTAACATCTTAAGAAGAAAATATGACTATATGGTGCACAGCCTTGGCAGGTAAAGGTTAGAGAGGTGGCTGGAAGCCTCTCATTAAGTAGCTACTTTCTGTATACTGTATACTGGTTACTTTCTTTGTTGGAGCACATTATCCAACAGCGTATGGTCTAAGGAGGATGGGCAAAAAAAAAATTTTTTTCAGTGAAGGACTCTCACATTTCAGGGTTAAGGGCCCTATGATTTCTGGTTTTCTGTCAGTCCCATTTTCTCATGAGAATTTCTCCTAATGTAGCGTAAATGTTAAATTAAACTCAAGAAAGAACTGATTAGAATTTGACGGTCAAACTTCAAAGGTCACTTTGATGTACAAAATACTAATTTGGCCATAACTGAAGGTATTTAAATATAACTGTATTTCACTCCAATATTTAAAACTTAATTGATGATGCTAAAATTGAGCAAACATCTTTAAATTACACATATATGAAGCATCCAGATTTGAAAATTTGTAGCTTCTTTGCAGCGACATACATTTTTCTTTCTATCATTTGCAGATCCATGCACCATCACATGTCACAAATAAGTGTAAATCACTATCGCAGATAAATTTGCAAGTCGTATAGTGTAACGACTACTAATGCTACTACTTTCATGACCTGTATGGGTCACAGGTATGGAGTCAGACCAAAAAGAAGTAATTTCATATTTCAAATTGTGTGTTTGCGAGGTGTAAATTTGGTGAAATGGGCCCAGGGCTGGTTGAGCTGAACTTTTTTTAAAAATCTAACTTGATCATATAAGTAGATAATATACTCGACTTAATTTAGTTTAAATAAACAAGATGAAAAAATGTCCAAAACTTAGATTTGAATTGATTTGAATTTATTTTTGGAAAGTTTATCTGAAATTTGTCTAAAGTACACAAGCTACACAGTTTCATTTAACAAAACAAAACATTTCACCAAATGACAAAACAAATACTACAGATGTTTACTTTCAGAGACATTACAAATATGTGGTTGCAGTGCAGTAAATACAGTCATCTTCGCTACTAACATGCAAAGTTACAAACACTAACTGTAACTACAGCCAAGCTTTCGGCAAATCAAAGAAGATACTTTGATGTGTATTGGATTCGGGGACCTTACATGTGTTTTTAAGTTCATATCACAGGTTTTTAGCAGTTTGATTGGTTGTGTTGCTCCTCGTATTCATGTAATGTATTCAGAGACGGCTGTTCCTGATTAATTCAGAAAGCCCAATAGCCAATTGGTAATTGCCAACACTTGACTGTTTGACCAATGGCTCAGCTTCAGCTGAGCAATTCAGCTGATCAATCATAGATAACCTCTGGTGTTAGGACTGGGCACAGCAGCCCAGCCAGACATGTCACCTGCACACAGACATGTAAACATTCACTTTGACTTTATGTGCAACAATATGTAAATTCCTGTGTTAACTTTCTAGATTTCTCCGTAGGAATTTACAGTGAATATATGTATATGGAAGTCTTTATACAGAGTATTACAAACCAGATGCCTCATAGATGTATCAGGTTGTAACATGTTGCCTTACTGTAATTTAACTGTAAATTGATCATATTTTTAGACCAAAAACACTCCAACACCAGAAATAAAACCTGTACTTTTTTCTTTTATCCTTGCCTACTGTCAGCTGCACTGTAACACACAGTCAAATAACTGTGACTGTTTTTTTTGTTTTGTTTTTGTTATTACTTTGTTTGTAATGATCAACTTTTAGTCAAGTTAAATGTAAAATTTCGGTTTCATTTTCAAAGAATGTGATTAAAAGTGTAAGTTTGTAATGAACTTATTTGTCGAAAATTTGTTGGTTAATAATTTGACAATTATGTGATCACATTATTAAACATTACCTTAAATTCTCTGGGAGGAATTAGCATCCTCTTCTGGTAGCTTTATTTGCACTGTTGCGCACTTGCTTTTCTAACTTCCACTTTCATTGTTGAACACTCGTGTGTACTGAAAAAACATGCTGTTTTTTACTCACTCTTTCTGAAAATATTGCTACAATATTTTTCTAAAAAATGGCTCATTCGTCTAAATATCTAAAAAAATAAACTTGATGAGGTAAAATCCTGTAAATACATCCTTGTATATGATTTTTTTGTGGTAAACACTTCACTGGTTTTGAAAAAGGGGAAATTGTTTAAGGTATTCCAGTATTAATTACAATTATCAGAGCAGATGAAATGACAAAAGCCATAGGAGAGGGAGAAAAGGAAGAAAAAGGAACAGTGACTCAGGACCTTTGTTGTGGTTGTCATGTCTCAGTTCACATGTTGATTTGCTCATTTCCTCTGTCATATATCTGTGACCTCTTCAAGCTATTTCAGTGCTTTGGAATTCCCTCTCAGTCAGTTAAATGGAGGTCTGAGTCTGTCATTTGTTATCCTTGATGACGGTCAGACATTTTGATAGATGTCATCGTTTGAGTTGTTGAGGTCAGTGCTTGCAGCCTGCAACGAGATTTAATTTCCTAAGAAAAAGACAGTAAAGCTGCAAATTTCCAATCTAGCTGGGAACTACTTGTGTGCTGTAACACAACTTGTGCAGAAATTTCATACTTGCTTAATCTGTCTGTTGACCAAATCTGCAGCAATAAGACATACCTCGACTTGAGAACGATTGCTGTTCGCACTTAGTTTGCTTCTCTCCAAGTTCCCTTTGCTGTACATTTCTTGCAGCACATCACGAAACTGTACTTTCTTCATTGAGTTGTTCTGTTTGGAAAGTTATAAAGAAAATGATCCAAAAAAAGGGATTGTATTTAATTTGGACAGATAGAAACTGCTTTTGTCATTTGTGATGTTGTAAGAGCCTTTTTTGGCCAGTAATTTACAGAGATTTTCCTTCCAGTTCCTCCTTTTATGTGTTGCCTTTTCCCTCATGTAACAAACACATCAAGCACAAATTGAAACAGCAAATCAGACATTTATCTACTTACGAGACCAGTTTTTCGCACTGTTTTGCAGACCCCCATTTTGCAGCCATTCTAATAAGGGAGAGACACATGTTATCTAAAGTAAATAAATTGTTACATTAATCAGTAAATGATCAACTCTGCATCTATGCATCTTAACAATACACACAATTTAAAATAAATCTGTTTGTCATTTACCTTCTTTACAATAAGTGTCACTACTGCCAAGCTGTAGATGACCAACATGACAAATGACAGCCAAAGAAGAATAGACCTCACCACTGTTTTAGGTTTTTCTGAAAACGATAGAAAAGCTGTTTGTCCCTGTTTGTCCTACTCAACACATCCACACTTTTGTGACTAAGCTTTATAAGCAGTTTTCTCTCTTACCTGTGACTACAAGAGGTGTGCCCAACCCTACATGCTGTGTGCCTTGTACTGGCTCTCCATTTGATACTGCAGCACAGTGGTAAATCCCGCTGTCATTAACATGAAGTGACTCGATACATAAAGATGCTTTTTCCAGTTTGTACTTGAGAGAATTGTCAAGTGGCAGACGAATATGGGAGTTTTCTTTGAAAGCAAACCACTCATATTGCCAGTCCTTTGCTAAACAATCTGAGCTGACAGTACACTTGAGAACAACTTTTTCTCCTTTTTTCCGCCAGATCACATTATGTGGCTGTGATAAGCAGCTTCCTTTTTCTTCCATGCTCTCTGGAATAATAGAGACATTTAACAATTTTAGTATTTTCCAGTCCAAAAAGTTACAAATAAATCATTAAGCTAATGTTGAACAGAAGCCACAGTGCCTAAAGTGGAGCAATGAATTCCCTGAAAGTGTGATTTTTACAATGGAATAATGTTTGTAATAGTAGGAAAAAACATAACAAAGATATCTTACCTGTTACTGGCAGGTAGGTGAGCAGGAGAGAAAGCCATATCAACCACTCCATGTCTACAGCTTGACAGCTTGTGAGTGATCACGTTATCTCTTACATCAGGCTGTCTAAATGGATGAAAACACGAGAACTCAGTAAATTGCACTTCCTCAACACTTAGTTCCTACTTCCTTTCCTGTCCTTTTCAGCTAAATGTTTACACTATGGTTTGTACTAACAAAAGGAATTTTCACTGTTTATAGAAACACAACAGATGAGGGATTATATTAATGATTGCAGATTTGAATTAATTTAACACTCAGTTTTGAACTGTTAGGGGTCACAATTAAGTGTTGTTTTTGTTTCATTTTAAATGGGGGAAACCACAAAAAGCCCCATTGGCCTGTTATTGCCTAATTTGAACAGCATTTTTAAACATGCAGGAACAAGGAAACTCTGTGCTTAGTTGATGGAGCAATCTAGAAAAGAAGAAAATGACTAATGTGTAGTTAGAAATGCTCTGATAGCAAAAAGCATATATGTCTGTAACCACCTCACCACATCCCCTTTCCTGCACAATGTGTAGTAATCCTCTTCTTAAGAACTATATGGTCCCTGGTTTGCTCTGTTTAAATTTGAAATAAAAAGTAGTAATACACCACCTAAGTACTGCATTAGAGTCAATTATGAGAAAGCCCTGCAGGAATTTTCTATTTAAATGATAATGATATCGTTTTTCTTATTTATATACCCTATTTCAGAAGGGAAAAGGCCGTTGTACATTAGCTTAATCCCATTAACTGTATTTGTTTTACAGATACACCCAACATGCAGCGATAGAAGCCGAAAATATACCGTAGTACCATGCTTCTAAAGCACTGGTCCCACCCAATGTAATGTCCCTCCTCTTTCAGATCTCTGGACTGAGTTGTAGTTGTTGTAGGCGGGTCGTTGCTTGCTGTCGTTCAGACTAATGGCCAATCACAGCGCGGCTGTGTGTCATCCCACGCCCCCTTCCACGTCGACCTGCACTCTCGCCATATTTTCAATCGTGAGCATCCTGCATCCCGGTTTGCCACTAAGTTGAGGAGTAGAAACACTAACTCAAGACTGGATTGAGTTTAGGACGATTCACACTTTACGAAAGGGAAAAACACACTTCTGCGTTAGCTTTTCAGTTGTGTAGGTTACCTCATTCTGCAACAATGAACGTCTTCAGACTTGTAGGGGACCTCTCTCATCTGGCTGCTATCATCATCCTGCTACTCAAAATATGGAAAAGCAGGTCGTGTGCAGGTAAGCCCCGTATCTAAGAATTGCTTTTTTTTCTACAGTGTGGTTTTCCTAACGTAACTGTTAAACTCAGCCTCTCTATGATTGCAGAAATTATTGTTTGACTAAGAAGTCTCAAGTTAGCGTGACTTAGCTACATGCTAACATTTCCTACTCATTCATTAGAGCCAGTGGCTACTAGCAGTTAGCAAGTAACTGCAACCTGCTTTTACACCCACTAATAATGGTATATTTACTTTAGGTATGAGGCTAAATTTTAACAATAGAAGCAGTAAAATCCAAATATAACAAAACGTTGACATCTGCAGACTCTGAAGGAATTGTAAGTACTAACGTTAGCTATGTTAGCTCAATTATGAGTTGAGGGAGTGTGCAACGTTAAGCAGTTAGGTTCTACTGTTCAATAGATTAATGGGAAAATTAATACAACATTTACAGTAAACATGTATTTTTTGTAAAGGGCCACCGGTGATGGCATATGCTATAGTTTCACTGGTTAATTTTTACTTTCCCTTTATATCGCCCATCCATTCACTCCGGGCTCTGTTAATTTGAGGTTTGGTGCTCGAGTTTTTTGGTCTGGCTTCTGACGTGGCGTTCTAGAAGGCGCTACGGAAGTGGCTAACTTGCTAAAATGCGGACCATACTTTTTTTTACATTACCTAATTAATGTAACTATTTTAAACACATTATTTATTGTAACAAATACCGTGAAGCACACAAAACAAAGTGATTTCTGGGACCACAGTGGTGGATCCTCCTGGGATTGCGAGTGCTGTGATTGGCCCACAAAGTTGAAGGGTTGACTGTAGGTTGAAAGTTAAAACGAGGTCACGACAGCTGACAGTCAAGAAATGGTAATGTTTGTGCATAAATTAGGTCAACACGATCAGATCTTACGAAGTTATATGACAACACTTCAAGATAGGAGTGGTAAAAAGCCAGAGGTTTGCCTTGAAAAGCTTGAAAATCTGTACAACGTTGCATCTATCTTAGGACCTTTTTAATTAAACATTATTAATAGAAAGAACATTTAATCTGTTAAAAATAAAAGCTATGATTGCTTCAGAACGTACATGCAGTAGAGTTTGTGTATATGAAGTAGAAAATGTATATATTTCAAAATGGAGAAACTCAATGACAATAACCAATAAATAAAGAACATACATGTATAAAAAATATGGATCAGAGAAGACATCTAGGACCACATGTGCTGCAAACTAAAGTCTCCTCTGTAAATCCTATCAGTAGCTTAATATGAGACTGGTTATTGTCTTAAATTTGGATATTGTAGTATTGTTATGTAGCATGAAATTTTTCCTTTCCTGGTTTCAGAGGCTGCATTCCAAAAAAATTATGCAAGCTTCTGAACTTAGTGCAGTGTTCTAGCTGTTTTCATAATTGCCATTAATTTGGTTATGAATTATGCAAAAATCAGGATAGACTTGAGACAGGTTTGCAAGGATATCATAGGGTTTGTAAACACAGAAAGGAAACTAAGTTTACTCAAACCAAGACTCACTGCTTGAGGCATTTTGAGTTTCCAATTCACCCAAGCTGCACGCCCTCTGACACTGGGAGGACACAGATTAGATCCAAGAACCTTTTTGCTGAAGTGTCCACTGCAACACTCTGCTGCTTTGAGTACATCAGTAAGGATGACTCCTGAAGCATACATACAGACCCAAAGCTAAAAAAACCTACACACGCTTGTCTCATGATGCTCTGGGATGTCAAGCATGCTGTGTAAATGCATATACAAAAGTCATTGGAATTAGAATGCCCTCGCAAATAGGTCATTGATTTGTGCATTTTCACTGAGATAGGGCAAGTAAGATAGGTTTTACTATAAATAAGGAACATTACACATGTAATTTAAGTCCAAAAAGGAGAAAAATATTTTGTGACGTGTGTTTGAGATTTTCCAGAAAAATGTTCATCATGTTTCCAGCAGATGTCACTGTCCAATTAGCGAACACATTGTGATTCATGGTTTAACAAGACTGCTTGCAAAGGTATTCTGAAGTTGCTGATGAACTACCCTTGGATTTATTTTAAATCAGTTTAATATTATTTTCCATAAGGTATCTCTGGAAAGAGCCAAATCCTGTTTGCCATAGTGTTCACCACACGCTACTTGGATCTGCTCTCCTCATTCATCTCTCTGTATAACACATGCATGAAGGTAATACACCAGTCAA